>JASAMV010004222.1:0-10356 GCA_030248065.1 Rhynchonema sp. JSB1_4
GTATCCAGAAAAGTTGCAGACAATCACAAGAATGGCCTTGAAGTTCAGCTTCTTTCCAAATTTTGATATGAAGAAAACATCAGCTGAGAGGAGTTTTCCTGGTGCAGAAGTATGTATGTACCTCTTCGATAAATGTGCAGGGGTTCGGTGCGCATCTTGCATAAATGTCGTGAAAGATAACTTTGATCTCAAATATGTATGTACATCTGAGATTTTTAGCCCCGGGATTTTTTTTCTGGCCTCCTCGAATAAAATTTCTGGCCGACTGTATGCTCCTGCTCCATCAAAACTTGTCCATATTTTATCAAGTTCATTTTGCAATGGAACATTCATTTCGAGCAACGCAGGTGTCACAAATCGTCAGTATAAATTTATGGAACTTGGTTTTGAAACTGCTGTCTTTGCGAATGAAGAAAATTCTATTAATACAACTTTGACATAAAGATAGATGAAAGTCGGCATATATTTTGTGAGACGCCACCTTCATCTCGCCTCCATGACATTCGTTATGATGTTTCTGCAAAAAGAAACGTATTTATATTTTAGGGGAAAACTAGATTTCGATTTGCCGCCGAAATCTATCTGCTCGCAACGTAGTAGATTTGAAGTTCTTTGTGTGTTTCTGCAAGCAGACATGGGATCAGAGCTGGGCACTGCACTGGCCGTCTGCTAAGCATAGGTCCAAAGAGACACAAAACAAACACGTGACTGCATAATTTACATATACTGTACATACTTCACTCACTCAAGACCAACATACACATACAGATCAGTGCATGTGGCTTGCTCTGCCTCAGCTCTGTTGTAATTAACCTGATGTTGAACAAAAAAACAAACCTTGAAACTTTTCATATCCGGCAAATAGATTGAGCAGTGGCCACATAACGGACTGCAGTTCAGTTGCTGCTGCGCCATTATTATGTTTTGCTTGTTTTTTTATATTTTCAGATTTCCAAGCAAAATGTTTGCATTTGCGGCGATTATTATTTTTGTCGGTGGCTCGCTCGCAGTGCCAGACTATCCTGTTCGAGGCAAGGTTCCACCTGGCTGCACTTTTGACACGTTTGAACGAAGCATGGAATGCAACGAAATACCGGAGTTCATACCTAAAATGTGGGGTCTTTTTTCATATATCTTATTGTTGTTTTCTATTTTAAGGAAAAGCGCGTCCAAAATTCACGTGATGAAAGCTATGTGCGTCAAATTTTCAAGTTTGATAGCATTCTGTAAATTTATTGATTAAAAACACTACAACATAAAAGTTCAGCAAGTCAATTTCGTGCAAAAAACGCCGCTTTCTTTCTAGCTTGGTCAAATCGTTTTTGATCAAAGGATGTGTGCTCCTCAACGAATATTGGCAAAAATTCGAATACCAACTGAGAGACCACAATGCGTTGAGGAGTTTGGTTGTGCGTCCATGTACCACTACAACAAAGCAACCTCAGGTGTGTGATTTATGATGCTAATTTCTTATTTTTGCTTGTAAAGTCGCATGAGCCTTGAATGCATGTGGTCAGACCGGAGTTTTCCACTTAAAGCCCCCACTTCGAAAGTAGAGGCCTCAATGGGTTTAGGTGTTCGAGGGCTTTAACAAGAATCATTGCGCTTACAGCCTTCTGAGATCTCTAATTGGACTTATTTTTCCTTGAGAACTTAAAACACGGCAACAAAAATCTGGTTAAATCGCTCCCTTCCCCTTTTATCACTATCTGGACAGGTTGGCAATTAGAGGCTCCTTGAGTCTCAAATCCTGTTTTCCCCAGTTAGGGTCCAATAGACTTTAAATGGACAACTCTGGTATATGCATGAAAAATGGAAACAGGCTGATATTTCATTTAACAGCTATAGCAAGTTTCTAATTTCGATGCCTCACGCGTTTTTACAGACACAGGAAAACTCCCGTTCGAAGTCGAGGCAGACAGCAAGCTCAACACACAGTCAACAAGCCGCCCAGCTTGCTCGTGTGCGTTTCGAATGTTTCAGTTACAAAAAGTTGTGTGTGTTAGCTGGGCGACATCTTGTCTGTGTGTTGAGCTTGCTGTCTGGCTCGACTTCGAACGGGAGTTTTCCTGCGACTAAAAATCCATGAGGCAACGAAATTAGAAATTTACTAAAACAGCCCAAGAGATATGAACGTGTGCATGTTGACTTTATCATCTATGAAAATCAAATTAGATGTTGTTTGCTTGATTCAGCAAAATCTAACAGCAACAGTAGCAACAACAACAACAACAAGAACAACAACAACAACAACAACAACAACAGCAAGAGTGACGCCCGAGACAAACACTACGGTGCGCGTCTGTGTGCACTCTGAGCTCTAGTCTCATTTATTTCGAATTTTATCTTGTAATGTTTCATATAGCTTATGACACGTCGGACAAGTAAAACCAAGGCAACCACTGCGACAACGTTGGCCCCAAGAACAAAAGCAACGACCACGACTCGTTTGACGACAAAAGCCAGAGCAACCACCGTCACCAGCACCACCAGAGGTATAAAAACGCCGAAACCTATCACAAGGGTGGGTCTGCATCCTAAGGTTTTATAAGGAGCGATTTTTTTAATTTGACGCTGTAATGTTTCATATGGCAGGCAAACCGAGCTCAGAGAGGAACATAGTCTCATTTATTTTGAATTTTATCTTGTAATGTTTCATATAGCTTATGACACGTCGGACAAGTACAACCAAGGCAACCACTGCGACAACGTTGGCCCCAAGAACCAAAGCAACGACCACGACTCGTTTGACGACAAAAGCCAAACCAACCACCGTCACCAGCATCACCAGAGGTAGAAAAACGCCGAAACCTATCACAAGGGTGGGTCTGCATCCTAAGGCGTATAAGGAGAGATTTTTTTAATTTGACGCTGTAATGTTTCATATGGCAGGCAAACCGAGCTCAGACAAGAACAACAGTCACGACCAGACGGACAACAAGAGCTGCGGTACGTGTTCCATAGAAAAAGGGTTCATTGCTGGTAATTTGAAAATGACGTTGTGATCTTTCATTTAGCGAGCTGCACAACTCCAGACCATCAAGCCAACAGACAGTAGTAGAGCGACGGTATGTAAATATTTCAATAATGTCATGCCACCTACAGTAAATTCTAGTTTCATTTAGCAAACTACTAAAATTCCGATTCAAAGGCCCGCACAACACAAGTCTGAACCTTCCGTTGGTTTTTACTGTGATGTTTCATGGCTCTTATCTAGCTACTAATCAACATTATGCATGTGCACGTTACACTTACAGAATGTGATCGCTGACCTACCAGAAAAGTTGAAAGTTCAAGTGCGATATTGTAAAATTACACATACAGTGCATGAGACATTATCAGTCTGCAATCCTACGTTGGATTTTTTGAAGGTAAAATAGCTTTCTAATTTTGTTCCCTCATCCATTTTTAAAGACGCAAGGAAGCTCCTGTTCAAAGACGAGGCGGGAACAAGCTCAACACACAGTCGG
This sequence comes from Rhynchonema sp. JSB1_4, assembly GCA_030248065.1. Lineage (NCBI taxonomy): Eukaryota > Metazoa > Nematoda > Chromadorea > Monhysterida > Xyalidae > Rhynchonema > Rhynchonema sp. JSB1_4. The sequence continues at coordinate 3,471 of JASAMV010004222.1, forward strand.
TTAACAACCCAGGCACCTGGTTTGACGGCGTTTCTAATATTACAGTTACATGAGTTATATCTGTGTGTCAGCTGCGTAGCTTATCGAGGGTCTTGCGTGCCTCGACTTCAAACTGAAGTTTCGCTGGGTCTGTAGAAAATCCACGTGACAATGAATTTATCGTCACAGAAACATATACTGTAGTTCTGACACGTAAAACATCATAATATTAATTTTTTAGGAAGAATTCGAGAAAATGATCAGGGCGAAAGATGAAACTTTGGCGCGTAAACCCCGGACATCTGACAATTATGAACTGGGCGCATGTAAGTATAGTCAAGTTTTCAAATTAACAGATCTGAATCTATGTAGACCTAGGTTGCAAGATTACTGCGAGAGTTGAGTTGTAGTTTGTTCCGAGGTTCTGGTCTGAACGAGCTCGTATTAGTACATACTCCCTGATCTTGCAAGGTGAGGGATGAAAAGGTTTCCAAGCTTTGTTAACTGGTTGTTCTTGAACGAAAACACTGATGTTTCAGTGGAGTACGGTTTGATCGGAGGTGGCAGCGTGCTCGCTATTGTGGTCACTTTGGGATGCGTGTGTATTGTTGTGGCGTGTCGTGGTCGACCTCTAACACCAGAAGAACGACAATTCATACGAAATACAAACAACAGCGTGTACATTCGAGGCACCGAGGCTTTTGCGTTGCGCGCTCGTTCAATCTGCCTGGATTTCTGCAAATGCACCCAAGTTTGTTCTCCTAAAAATTTTAATGCTTGAAATCGAACAATTAAAGTTTGCAAGTTTTCAGCCTAACCATTATCGTCATCGCAACAACAACAACAATACGGAAGCAAGTAAAACACTTGAAATGACAGAACTTGAGGCGCCTCTGGCTGAGAGCACACGAATTGACGTTCGCATATAATTATCGATATAAATATTTTATGACGCCAAATTTTGTAAGACAAATATGTTTTTGAACGCATAAATGAAACTGATTTGATATTACAAAATTTGGCCATAAGTCATGCACATTCAAGTTTATGTTTGTCAACAATAATCTTGTATTATGAGTAGCATAAGTTTCAGAATTAATCAGAGAAGTTATTTTCTTGTCAACTTCAGCGGTTTCAAGAGCAGTAAGTAAGATTTTTATCGGGCGATAGGGTGATTCAGCTTCCAGACATAAATGTTGAGACTGGGACGGGTGGCTCATGCTGCATCTGAAAGATTAGCAATTACAAAGATTATATGGAAGTTTGATGTTTTTATGATAAAAAAAAGAAAAATCACACTCGCCCTTCGCATGGATAACACAGTCGATTATCAATTTTGATGCCGCTTTGTAAACATAAACTAGCTGCTGTTGCAGTGACGTTGAGGATTATCTGTAGATAAGTTTTAACCTTAATTTAATTTTTATATTCATACATATACAGTACATGCAATGAGCGTAGTGGGCACGTGGAGGTCATTTAGTACCTACTTGTAGACATTACATTAGCATTGTTTAGAAAAGTTCTCACTTGTTTGATGTTTTCATTGGGTTCCACCAAAATACTGTCAGGGTCATCGGTCAATAAATTTAGGCAGTGCATTTGTCCAAGATGTCGGACCAAAAGCACATCAGTTCTTCGTCTTCAAGACCCAATTCGTTCGGCAACGAAACGATTGGCACGTTCAGTGATCGATACACCTTGTCTTGCTCTTGAGACAACTTTTTCAAGAAAGCAAGATCAATTTGCTGTTCAGATGGCCGTCCGCGCTGTCGAATCCTTTTCAACGCTGTGGTGTGCTCACATTCGACCTTGACAATCAGCTCAGGTGCTGGAATGCTGTTGACGCAAACCTGAGAAAAGAATACGTTTTTTGCAACAATATCTAGGGCCTTTTCGTACAAAAATAAATAATAAAAACATAAGCTAAAAGTTTCATACTTTCAGAGCACGTGTGGAAAGTTCGTATTCCACGTCCGTCAATCCGCCGAGGTTCATGAATGCTTGACAGGACTGAGGAGGCCGTTCAATAATACACAGCGGTGGAATTTTCTTTTCACGTTTTCCAATCGTACTCGCTGTGCTCAACGCATTGCTCACGGTGTCGGTTTGAACGAGCATCACGCAGCTCTGAGAGTAAACCCATTGTTGTTGTTTTTAATATTTTTATTTGAAGATGTAATCAGTAAGTGTACGCGGAAGGCCGATGCTTTTTACCTGGAACTCGAAGTTCCTATGTTCTTCGTAGAGCGCGTGAAGCGCAATGCCCTCCACAACTTCTTCTTTTCCAGCTGACATCACCTTGTCCCACGCTGCCAGGTCCTCTTCAAACATTAATAATGAATCCTTCAATTGTGGATGATCTTGGATCAGCCTGGCGGTGCGTTTGAGAACAAAACTCTTTCCTGAAAATAAAAAAATATAGTAACACCCCGGCAAGACGAGTCCAATTTCGGAGGTGGCAGATTAGTGAAAGATGCGTGGCTGCTGATTTGGGAAATGTTACATGTTGAACAATACAAAATTTGGCTTGATGATTTTCTCTTTCTGTTCGTTTTGTAAGCCCACCACCTCCGAAGACCGTCTCGTGTTGCCATAGCTTGCTTTTATCTCTGTTTTTCTCTTTTGTTGAAAAAACATCATTTTTTGTTAAAAAATAATATAGTGTAGACTATGGTACCATATGCACTCACCTGCCCCAATCGGCGCATCAACCATAATATACCGACTCATTTTGCTGAGCGTCATGTTATGCTCTCTTTTTGAGGATTCTGACACTATAATATGCAAATGTGGATATAACAAAAATAATAACAAAAATCTGAATTCTGTGAGTCCAGTATGATAACAACAGCTACGTAACATTGACGATTTTAGGTTCTTTATCTGCCTGTGTGCGTTTGCGATTGCAGTCTATCTGTTTTGTCGTCCAAAGAAGAGAAAAAACAGCCGTCGGGATGATCTGCTGCTTCAACTGCGCGAACAAATGATTCTAATCGAACAATTACAGGTGGAGTTGGAAGGACTGGAGCATGATTTGGCAAGTGCTTTTTTCTTTCAATATGGGTCACATCAAACCAACGATCGTTCTGTACTATTTATCTTGTCACTGAGATAAATTTTGTGCACAGTTTTCATCCCAAGATTTTTTCAGAACGAGGCTGAATATGAATATCAACTTCTGTGCCAGAAGAAATTGTAACAAGTATGATTCATAAATTTTCAAGACTACTGCAATTGTGTATCAGTAATTTGTAATTTGATAGTAATGTTTGTCTTGGATTATTTTTTCCCTGTTTCTTAAAGGCAAGTGGTCATAGACTCTATAGGAGCAGTTTGATCTGTTTTTCAATGATTTTCATCACATTCATTTTTTCGATGTAGCACGTAAAGATAAAACAATTGGCGGAAAAAAAATATCAGACGTACATGTGATTTTATTTTATCTTGCGTTCAAATTTTATATCGAAAAAACAATCTCAAGGTTGTCGTCGGTGTTGCAGAGATTTATGTCGACTTATGTTTTGTTCGCGCACGAGCGTTCACATGCGTTTGATGTTGCAAACCTGACAAATAAATAAATGTTGATTTAAAAAAAAAGAAAATGGCGTTTGGGGGAATTGTTGTATACTACTGGCGTCACACCATGGTGCACATCTTGTTGCATTAGAGCCATTCAGATACATACGTATACACATTCGCACAACACCCATTTGCATGCATGTGGCTAAAATGAACCTTCGTGATCGTGGACTGGCTTGGAGTGGACTACGCAACTGATGTGATTGATTGACTAAGCAAGTGATTGCGTCATTTATCGTGACGAAGCAGCTCGCGTTGATTAGCTGACTAATAATCTGAGCCCATATTCCGCATGTAGGCCTATCGGCGTCACACCATGCTGCACATCTTGTTGCATTAGAGCCATTCAGATACATACATACACACATTCGCACAACACCTTTTTGCATGCATGTGGCTAAAGTGAACCTTCGTGATCGTGGAATGGCTTCGGAGTGGACTACAAATGATGTGATTGGTTCACTAGGCAAGTGATTGCGTCATTTATCGTGACGAAGCAGCGCGCGTTGATTAGCTGACTAATAATCTAAGCCCATATTCCGCATGTAGGCTCATCCGTGTCACACCATGCTGCTCATCCTGTTGCGTTAGGGCCATTCCAGATATTTACATATACACATTCGCACAACACCTTTTTGCATGCATGTGGCTAAAGTGAACCTTCGTGATCGTGGAATGGCTTGGAGTGGAATACGCAACTGATGTGATTGATTGAGTAAGCAAGTGATGCGTCATTTATCGTGACGAAGCAGCGCGCGTTGATTAGCTGACTAATAAGCTGAGCCCATATTCCGTATGTAGGCCTTCGGTGTCACACCATGCTGCACATCCTGTTGCGTTAGGGCCATTCAGATATATACATATTCACTTTGCACAACACCTTTTTGCATGCATGTGGCTAAAGTGAACCTTCGTGGTCGTGGAATGGCTTGGAGTGGACTACAACTGATGTGATTGATTGACTAGGCAAGTGATTGCGTCATTTATCGTGACGAAGCAGCGCGCGTTGATTAGCTGACTAATAATCTGAGCCCATATTCCGCATGTAGGCCTATCGGTGTCACACAATGATGCACATCTTGTTGCATTAGAGCCATTCAGATACCCATTTGCATGCATGTGGCTAAAATGAACCTTCGTGATCGTGGACTGGCTTGGAGTGGACTACGCAACTGATGTGATTGATTGACTAAGCAAGTGATTGCGTCATTTATCGTGACGAAGCAGCGTGCGTTGATTAGCTGACTAATAAGCTGAGCCCATATTCCGTATGTAGGCCTATCGGCGTCACACAATGCTGCACATCTTGTTGCATTAGAGCCATTCAGATACATACATATACACATTCACACAACACCTTTTGGCATGCATGTGGCTAAAGTGAACCTTCGTGATCGTGGAATTGACAGGTCCCCACCGCGGAATCGGACTACTCGGTCGATGTGCGTCTCGTCGCCTCGCCATCCGCAACTTCACGTCGGTCAACTCCTGGGGCTCGGACATTTTCCCAGTCAAACTCTGCCGTTCAAGGCATCACAATTTGCAACTCCGTTCACCGATTCAAGGCGTCTCATCACTCATATCGATAATCTCTCAATCCAATCCATCGCGCTCGGTTGGCCACGTCAGCAAATTCGGGTCTGCCGAAGAAGCAGCCGAATCAACAAGTCGCCGTGCAAGGCGCATCAAGTCCCCAGCAGAGAGCAAAAGTAGCCCTGGAGGCGCAGTTGGGTCGAAGCCCACAAAATTGGTCGGGAAAAAGCGAACTAGAATGTTGTGAATCATGATTACATATTGTGGCTGATATGTTTTCTAGCAAATTCTAGGGAATTGTATTTGAGCCTTTGCGATTACATTTTTATTGAGCTTAGAAACCTCAAATGAGTATTTTTGAGTTGCGGTGGGAGTGTTGAAATTGTGCTTGAACTGTATTCTCGCTACTTTCTGTTAAGTAGGGAGTGTAGGAAATTTCTGCCATTAGTAATTTCCTAGTGAATTGTTTGCCCCATGTGCCAATATTTTGGGGGTGACTTTGTGTCGCTAATTATCAAATTGTTCTGATTCCCCCCCCCCGATTGGGGCTTTCGCAAACATCCTGTTCTGTACCTATATAATCTTTGCTCTTTCTTTCATTCTTTAGTTGTACCGTTTGTGACTTTGCTTTACCACTAACCCTGACCATAAACTTACAAAACCTACAAAGAGACGGCTGTTTGAATCCAAAACAACATAATCAACATAACATTTTCTCTTCTTCATACATATACACATTCGCACAACACTTTTTCGCATGCATGTGGCTAAAGTGATCCTTCGTGGTCGTGGAATGGCTTTGGAGTGGACTACAACTGATGTGATTGATTGAATAAGCAAGTGATTGCGTCATTTATCGTGACGAAGCAGCGTGCGTTGATTAGCTGACCAATAATCTGAGCCCATATTCCGCATGTACTGTAGGCCTATCGGTGTCACACCATGCTGCACATCTTGTTGCATTAGGGCCATTCAGATACATACATATACACATTCGGACAACACCTTTTTGCATGCATGCAGCTAAAGTGAACCTTCGTGATCGTGGAATGGCATTGGAGTGGACTACAACTGATGGGATTGATAGACTAGGCAAGTGATTGCGTCATTTATCGTGACGAAGGAGCGCGCGTTGATCAGCTGACTAATAACCTGAGCCCATATTCCGCATGTAGACCTATCGGTGTCACACCATGCTGCACATCCTGTTGCATTAGGGCCATTTAAGATATATACATATACACATTCGCACAACACCTTTTTGCATGCATGTGGCTAAAGTGAACCTTCGTGGTCGTGGAATGGCTTGGAGTGGACTACAACTGATGTGATTGATTGACTAAGCAAGTGATTGGATCATTCATCGTGTCGAAGCAGCGCGCGTTGATTAGCTGACTAATAATCTGAGCCCATATTCCGCATGTAGGCCTATCGGTGTCACACCATGCTGCACATCCTCTTGCGGTAGGGCCATTCGGATATATACATATACACATTCGCACAACACCTTTTTGCACGCATGTGGCTAAAGTGAACTGTTGTGGTCGTGGAATGGCGTTGGAGTTACCTACGCAACTGATGTGATTGATTGAGTAAGCAAGTGATTGCGCTATTTATTGTGACGAAGCAGCGCGCGTTGATCAGCTGACTAATAACCTGAGCCCATATTCCGCATGTAGATCTATCGGTGTCACACCATGCTGCACATCCTGTTGCATTAGGGCCATTAAGATATATACATATACACATTCGCACAACACCTTTTCACTAACAATACTAACCGAACCACATA
>JASAMV010004224.1:0-14721 GCA_030248065.1 Rhynchonema sp. JSB1_4
AAATCAAACCTGATTTTCACGTTCAGTCACTCTTAACCACTGTGCTATTTGTGATTCTCACAAAACATTTTCACCTGAAAATAATCCAGCAGATCAACCACGTTGCCGCAGGTCTGAAACATTCTCTTTACTACATGCTTTGTGTGCGATCATGCAACGCAACGTCACCACCCCGTCACATTCCCTCTTTACGATTCAGGAAAAAAATTTGACCAATTCTTATAAAGTCATTGTGCGACCAATATCTTCAGGTTGCAATGCAGCAAAAAGGTTGACGAAATACAGACATGGTCTGTTCTTTCAATCATCCAAAACTTCCGTCAATAGGATACGTGACACGATCGTTCTTCGTTGTGTTGTGGACTACGTTCAACACTATTAGTTCATCAGCACATAATTGCCAAAACACAGTCACAGTTCGCACCACATGTGATCAAACTCTGTTGCAGTGTAACATTTGTTTGCCCTGTGAAAGCATATAATCGCCTTCAAGGTAGGTTTGTAGGTACATCAACAACAGCTCAACAATTGTCTGACTTTTGACATCACTGCTATGATCACATAGAAAACAACAGATTTGCCAATACAAAGATTGGGTGACAACCGCAGTTGATCACACAAACAACGGTAAGTGCCCACGCGGGCCCCTCGCGCCGTACACCATGGCGATTTTTTCGCCAACGTGAACGAACATGACGCTTGTTTTGACCCATTATATCATCAAAAACTGACTAAAATGATGCATCCCGATCAAGGCACTTGTTTTGACCCATTATATCATCAGAAACTGACTGAAATAGTTCATACGGGTCAAGGCACTTGTTTTGACCCATTATATCATCAGAAAGTGTGCGAGATGAGACATGTGGTAGGCGCAACCATGGTGTACGACATGCCCCCGGGCACTTTTTCCTAGTCCACAAATGTACAGCTGCACAGGCTTTCTTTCAGGGTTAGGCTTAGGCTTAGGCTGCCAGCCAGGAAGACCTGTCCATTTGAAGAAAACTTCCACAAAAACCTAACTGCTCAGGCTTTCCTTCAGGGTTAGGCTTTGGCTTAGGCTGCCAGCCAGGAAGACCTGGCCACATGAAGGCAACATCCACAAAAGTTTAACGGAATAGGCCTTCATTCAGGGTTAGGCTTAGGCTTAGGCTGCCAGCCAGGAAGACATGAACAAAGGAGAATTACCTAACTTGTGCCCGAACTGTACCAGTGCCCATTTTTTGGTGCACGAATGACATGAATACCCTTCTCTAACCAAAAGAATTGTTTTCCACACATTTTATATTTTTCGGGGTTTTTCGTTTTCGGGGTTTTTTTTCGGGGTTTTTCGTTTTCGGGGTTTTATTTTCGGGGTTTTTATTTTTCGGGGTTTTTTTTCGGCGTTTTTTTTCGGGGTTTTTTTTCGGGGTTTTCGACCCCACCCGATCAAACAATAAGCTCTCACCGAGTCACTGGGTCATACGTTCCATCATAAACAGCAGCGGGGAACGTCACCATGGCACCATTTAGTGTTGCCACGAATCTGCGCAGAATCGATCCCGACAAGTCACTACTACGATACCGACGACGCCACCACGAGGTCATCGAACACAAAGCTGCGGCCTGGAAATGTTTCGATATAGATACTTGAAATGAAAAATCGGCTAGGTGAGTAATAATGTCAGTAATGATGTCACTTCCCTGTTGTTTGGAAATATAAATCGAACAGTATAGTAAATTTCTAATTTCAGTGCCTCATGCATTTTTACAGGCGCAGGGAACTCCCGTTCGAAGTCGCGGCAGGCACCCGTGATCACAAACTAGGAATGCTGCCAACCTCATCTTTCATGTTCGATTTGAGTCCAGTGTTCTGTATCAACTGATTCGGATCACTGAGAAACGCCCAATATCCGGTCTCAATTGTACGACTGGTTATGCCGTTCACCAAATGTCGCAGCGGACTGTGGAACGCCGATGGGGACAGGTAGATGCCGGCTTTGTCTGTGAACGAATCACAACAATATTGAAGTAAGACGCGTGCCAAAGTGACTTTTTCAGCATGACTTGGGGAAAGCTTAGGACTTTTAGGGAAATCCAATGTGACTATTCGGAGCATCAATGGTGTGCACAAATGCTACCGAATTCAGCACACGAGCTGCAAACGAACAATCGAAACATGAAACGTACCAGTGTTGGATAGTTGTCGTAAATTCAAGCACAACGACTGCATTTGCCTGTCCAACGCCAGATCCAGTCGGTGATAAGTGCATTCGCGCAACGGTTTGTCTGAAAACGATCTAAGAGATAGTCGAAGAACAAAAAAACTTACGTTTTCGAAAAAAAATCAAACCCACATTGGCGGGTCTTCTTCAGTTTCGGTGCATTTGGTAGAGCAGTGACCGTCTCGTCCGTTCTCACGACCAACACCAGGTCCAAATGTTTCAGCTGCAACATATAAATGGTATGAATCAAACCACATGCAATGAATCAAACCACATGCAATAGGTAAAATTCGTCGCCCGCGCGTGATGAAGAAAACAAAACAAGCAAACTAAACAAAACACAGAAAGCAACCTTTCGCCAATAATACGCAAAACGACTGGTGACATTCTTGCCCGTATCGCGAACTTTCGCACGCAATTTCGCATCGTCATCGTCGGACTGCAGTTTGTTCAAGAACAACTTCGTGTCCTTTTCCGACCAGTTTTCCAGATTCCACAGCCTCACATCGTGCGTAAATGCGCTCGTCGGCCACAGCGGGTGCCACACGACCAAACTGAAGGTTTGAAAAAAATATAATCAAAAAAAATAAATTTTAATTTCTAAAACGAACCCTTCCGAATCAATAAGCGCCACACGAACGCTTCGTGGCAGCAGCTGATGTTTCAATTGGGTTATGAAAGCGTTCACATTGATGTCCTGTCCAACAATTCCGATAAAACGGGCTGGGTCCGTGGCACGCTCAACCCAGACGGGCATGCTCAGCGAAATTACTGGTGTTGAACCTGAAGACAACATTAATATATTTACTTACTTACTTACAATTCATTAATAATTGTGGTGACCAAGAGTGTAAAAAAGCCCAACCGGTCGATTCAGTCGTCAGCGACAGTTTGCGACGGGCAGCGATTTCAGCGAACGTGACAGGTGCACTCGTGTGCCTGAATAATGGAAAACAGCATGCCAGTAAAAATATACGAAAATTCAACAAAATATTGCCATTCTCACCACATATCGCTATCCTGTCCGTCCTCATACACATCCGATACGGACAGCAACGATCGATATTCGGGCATCAAAGCTGCTTCCGGCCGCTTCAGCACATCGACAACGTGTGGCAGACCGAGTACTGACGCTTCACTCGCATTCACTACCAGCATCTGCAATGGTGAAACGGCGCTGGGTTATTTTTGGCCACGGTTTCCGACCTGGTGATCGCGCTGAATCGATTTCCATCCAAGTTCGAACCAACTTTATATCAATCCAACAAGCTTGGCGTTCGAATCTGTTCTGGTCACGTGACGTTATATTTAATTGAATTACTCTGTATCAACTGCCAGTTCACGTTTTGACCAATATAAAATAAGTTTCCAAAAAAACATTTATGGTGGTCGAAATCCAAACTATCAGTAAATCATGCCATATCCGGAATTAAAAAGTCACGTAACAGAGATAGCTTCGATCTGGTTCGATTCGCACGTCACAACAACAGAATTCCTGTGTATGATTGCAAGACCTACCTTTCCCACGGGCGGTTTCAGCGTCTTCACAGCGGCACGTAAATCGTCGTCAAACGAATGCGCGTATTTGCTGAAGTTCTGCACGGCGACATCCTTGAGGAATTGCGTCTCCCATAACGGGACTTTTCCGTCTGAAAATTGCCGTCTCAAAGTTGTCTTGAATGCAAAAAAATAGATTTTTATGTGGAATTTTGTGAGGCAACAATGCCACTCACGATCAATTACGGGAAACGTGTTGATTTGTGCGCGAACTTCGGTCTCCACATTCTGACGCGCGATCGTGTGCAAAACCTACAAAATTATAAAATTTATGCCTGTTATTACGACAATCAAATAAGTGCAAGTCTCCAAACCAACCTGCCCGGCTTCAACCAATGAAGAAAGCAGTCCTTTGCTCACATACAGCACGTAATTATGAGCATCCCTGTACGCGCTGTGCGTTTGCAAATGTTTGTGCAGGATCTGATAGGCTTCCGAGAAGCCAAGTGAATGATTGGTGATACCTGACATTTCAGGGTTGTCGAGACTTCGAATGTGGCCACGACTAAAATACGAAACTGAGAACAAACCATGAGTTCGGCTGAGTCCGTCAATGAAGGATATCAAATGCTGACGACGTTCAGTTGTTGCTTGCAATAAAGTACCTGGAAAACGTAACATGATGGTGAAATAAAAAATTAAAGGAACGTGAATATGCTCTTGTAATGTTACAAGACAGAAACGGTCAGTTTGTGACTTTTGTGTGTTGCGCATTATTGGCGTATCGCAAAGCACTACTGTTTCTGTTCATTCCTTATGTCGGGTTTATGCTGGGTGCAAAACATTCTTCAGTTCTCAAACAACAGTGTGGATATGATGAAGCAGCACTTGACTTTGTGAAGTGCACATAAATTTTGAGCATACCGTTAAAATCTAAAACAAAGGGGGCTCTATTACTTTGTAACTGAACTTGGTTTGAAGGCTATATTCCGGGGGGTATTATTTCACAGCCCATATCTGGAAATTGTTCCCAGACATAATACTCCTAAAATGCCGTTTGAAATGATGTTTTTCGCTTATAATTGCATTTATTCGTGTCTTTTTGTCAACAGCAGGCGCACTGAACGAGCAACAAACAGGTATACACGTCCGTACAACTACCAAGCCTTAATACCCTACCATATAGGGGATTTCATTTACAGGGCTCTATTCTGGGGAGGCTCTGTTTTTTTCACTGACCACGTTTGGGGGGCTCTATTCCGGGAGGGGGCTCTGTCTAGGTTTTTACATGTATTTGACCTGAACACGCGACCCTGGTTGAATCAGCCACTGCCACAACGGTAACGAAATCACGCCACGTAAATGACGCAACGAGCAGCTTGGCAACGGATTTTACGCGCGACAATTGTTCCGGCGACAATGAACTGCCTGAATAATCAGGGAAATTTTTATATATAATCAACGGACAGGACATCAAATTGATGATACCAACCGTATTCCACCAACACAACAACATTCTTTCTGAACGGCAGAGCGCTGGCCATAAATTGAGGGCGATGCCGCACTGATTCCATGTGAATACAGCGGGTGAAGTGGGGCTGAAACATTTTATTGCTGAGTTTGAGGGCCGAACATGGTGTTGTTCATGTCTCAAATGGACAATTTGTCGCATTCTTCCCGACCTCGACCACAAATTGACAAACGATATACAGCATGCTGGTAATTGGTGAATCTTGAATTTGTTGGTTGTTGCTCTTGTTACCTGCAATAAATGTGCCGGATATTCCACATGTCCACCGGCTGCCGAGATAAAGTATTGCCAGCGCAGACCGATCTGTTGACGGGCGTGCGAACGAAATTCTGAATGCATTATAATTATTTTTGAAAGTGCAAAAGTAGGTATGAGTAAGTTGTTTTAAAAACCCGACCAAAGTAAAGACAAACGCACGCTGTGTGAGATTGACACCGGGATAGAATTGGAACGGCGTCGGATTGGGCGCGACGATATCACAACTGATGTTCAGATCAACATTGCTGCCGAACTGCGAAGAATATCTGCAAGCACAACTTTATGAAAATCTGCAAACATTTTAGAGGCGAGAAATGTCGCAGAACAAACATGAGAGACGAAGGCAGCAACTGGCAGCACTCCTTGTATTGTCGGAAGACCTGCATGTCGACCGGATTTGTCTCATACAATCGACCGATCAACTGCTGATTGCTTTGCAACATCGACACAAATTTGTCGATCGAGTCATCCAAGTTGTTCGATAGCTGAATTTTTCAGAAAAATATGTTTTTTGCTAAAATATTCCTGGAATAATCCATGAAAGAACTTACCCTATTAAGCACCTCGATCGGCGTGGTCTCGGAGTTTTCGAAAGACAGCGCATCGAAAATAGCCTGAGAATTAAAAGATCATCAATGCACATTGTGCGGCAAATCAAGATGCAAACACATTTGCGAAGGCGAATGTTACAACAAGTGTACTTGCGAAACAACGAACAAACCTGCATGGACGGGACACCCAGCTCTTCGTTGGTCAACTTGCGCAACGCTTTCAGCAAGAAGTCAGCGTTCATATGAGCGGCTAATGTGCTCAGATCTTCACGATGCGCCACTGGTTTACGACCCCAAGACAAGGATGGCTCTGAAACGCAATGAATTTTTACAAGCAAGAAAAAATTTTGGGCCAAGACGTGGACTTTAATCACATATGTTGTGAAAACTTTCCCTTTGAGCAAAGTTAATGATTTTAACTGCAAATGTTGGGTCTCGGGTCCAACAAAACCAGCCGAGCTGCTACATAGTGTAAAATACAGAACATCAAATTTCTTCGCCTTGGCAATAACTACGTTGAACCATGTTCGGGACGAGCACCGCCCGACACTACATGTTTCCCACCTGAAAACTATCGAACCTAATCAGAATGTTGAAACTCAAACTAACCATTCCACGTTGTTCCCTTCAGGTCAGCGACGGCTACGATCGTGGACAAACACGACAGAACGATTAACAGCACCATAGATGAGCTCATGTGGATCATTTTGAACTGGTATTTTTCAATTTCAATAAGAATCTTTGTTCAGAGCCACATGATGATGCGATTGATGAATTTCAGTTCGGCAACGCATTGTCAGCAAATCACTCCATCAAAAGATCGGCATTCAGATCACAACAAACGCCTTGACATTTGCCAATCGTCACTCCATCGTTCGCAAATCGCAATCGTAACCGAACCGACCTCATGTTCTTTTGCTCCTCCTTCTGAAATGGCCACAAAAAAGTTGTATTGTCGGAAACAGAACCTCCATCATTAATTGACTCCCAGCAACCAGAGGTCGCAATCGGACCGAAGTCGGGCCGGCCCGGACCGCGATTTTGGGCTTTTGGCTCGGGCCGGGCCGCAGATTTGAAGAGCCGGGCACAACGGTCCGACGCTTCCTGAAGTGACTTATTTTACTGAAAAAGTAGGGTTTTTTGTCAATAACACTAAAAGTTCTGACGGATTCGGCAAGTAAGCGATCAGTATTGTCTATCTGACGACTTTTTCATGGAAAACAATGAATTTTCAACCAAAAAATAGATTCAAAAAAATCGCAAAAATATACGACAAAAATTGGGTTAAAAACTGAGCCACAAATTCGGGCCGGGCCGGGCCGGAGCCAAAAGCCCAAAATCGCTGCTCGGTCTGGCCCGGGCCGGCCCGATTGCGACCTCTGAATCGCACCCACCCAATACCCAGCCAATACCAAGCGCGCCACCCAACCAGTGTAGTGGCAGGCAAATGGTTGCAAGGTACCCTTGGGGGGGATGGATCCAGACGGTTGCAAGGTACCCCCTACCCAGTCTCTGGAAGGTTGCAAGGTACCCCTGAGGTCCGAAAAAAGGGTGTTTTTTGCATGTATTATACTGCAAATTTGGCCGAAAAATTGGTACTTTTTTGCATTTTGGCCGAAAATTTGCCTAAAATACCTATTATATGGAGGTTTGCGCGCGGAGCGCGCGATTTTTGGGGTTTTGAGGTCGAAAAACACCCATTTTTGCCTATAGAAACCATAAATTGATGGTTGCAAGGTACCATAAAAACCTAAATAGAAGGGGGGGGGCTCTATTAACTCACTGACCCCATTTTGGGGGCTCTATTACGGGGGGGCTCTATTCCGGGGGGGCCTCTATTAATTCACTGACCCGAACCTGAAAAATTGTTCACAGAAATACCCCCCAAAAACCCCTTAAAAAGGGTTTGAAAGGGTGTTTTTTCGCTTGTAATCGCATTTATTCGTGTCTATTCGTCAATAGGAGGCGTATTATGTGCTCTGAACGAACAACAAACGTGCATAAATGTACCTGTACACCACTATCAAGCCTTAATACACTACAGTATAGGCAGACCTGTACAACCACCCTCGGCACCCTCGGCCCGGCCGAGGGTCATTTTGGATTTGCCGAGGGTAAATTCCGGCACCCTCGGCAAAAATTACCAGACCCCCCTCAAAATCCAAACCAGTACCTCTTCCAAAAAGCATTTTAAACGTGTATTTTAGCCTTTTTATACTTCAGGTCGGCGCGCTTCGCGCGCATTTTCTGTCACTCATGACTTGTTATGCCTTTTTTAATGTTGAAGTGCCATGTTGCATGCAAAGTATACATATGTGGCTGGCATACAGTAGTATAGGTATCATGTATATGCATAGGTATTGTATCTTTGTTGTTGATTAATGACTGCGAAGCTTGTTGATGGGTTGGGTGGCACCAGTTATACTATGCCCTAAAGTGGGCTTGAATGATGCACGTAAAACGAACAACATAGTAGTTCCAAAGTAAGCAAAATAATTTGCACAAGCTAAGTGTTTTAAAGTTTCTTGATTCGTGGCATTACTTAACTAATTTGAACATTTCGGTCAACTTTTTAGGTATGTATTATACTTCCAGATTTTGTACGTAAACTTGATTATTCTGTTTTTAAATGTTGTTTTGCGCCGTAAATGCTTGTGCTTGTTAAAGAAACCTGCCAAAACGTATTTATGAGTCTGAGAATACATGGCTAATGGCCCTATGAGCTCTGTAACACTGAAATAAGGTCTACTGACTTCATTCATAAAAATTACCAGACCCCCCTGATTTTGCTTCCGAGGTTACCAGACCCCCCCAATTTTTCGATCTGAAGCCATTACCGGCCGAGGGTAAAAATTCCTCCCGTACAGGTCTGAGTATAGGGGATGTTACTTAGGGGGGGGCTCTATTCCGGGGGGGGCCTCTATTAATTCACTGACCCCTTTTTGGGGGGGCTGTATTCCGGGGGGGGCTCTATTCCGGGGGGGGCTGTATTTAGGTTTTTACGGTACCCTCCGGGGTGGTTGCAAAGTTGCAAAGGTACCTACCCTTCCCCCCCATCCCCCCAAGGGGTGGTTGCAAGGTACCTACTCCTTAGGGGGGGGGAATCCCCCCCCATCCCCCCCAGCAGTGTAGTGGCAGGCCCATGTGTGGGAGGTAAGTATGATGCGGGGTTGGGACCGGAAGCGTGAGAGGTATGATTTTGGTCACCCAAAAAGGCGAAAAACACCGTTTTTGTGATACAATTTTGGCCAAAAATTGAGGTAAAAACAGTACTTTTTCAAAATTTTCGCCGAAAATCGCCTAAAAATAGGTATTATGGGTGGGTAGCGCGCGATTTTTGCGAAAATAAGGTCGAAAAACACCGATTTTTGCCTTAAAAAGGTATAAAATTGCTTGTGAGAGGTATGATTTGGAGTTGTGAGAGGTAAGTACTCAACCCCCCCCAACCCCCCCCCTCGGGTTTTGTGGTAGGTAAGTACTGAGAGGGGGGGTAACCCCCCCCCCCAACCACTACTATGCCCCCCAGCCACTACACTGCAACTGCACCCAACCCAATACCAATACCAGTACCAGGTATTGGGTCAGTATTGGGTATGGGTATCGTCAAACCTAAAATACAAGGGGGGTTGTGTTTTAGACCCCCAGATTTCGGACTTGGGTCATCTATCTATCGTCAACACATTTCGGGTCCCAACCCAATCTATCTATCGTCAACACCCTGATCAAGTACTACACTGGTGCCCAAAATTTTTAAATCCAAGGCCCTCCCACACCTGTCAAAAACAAATGAAACATTCGAAACCCTTTCTGTTCAAATTTCCCTTCCAGCCCAAAATTTAATTATCACTGAAACTTATCGCCCCCCAAATCACCTTGTTTCAAACTCTGCTCTATTCAAAGATTTTCTTGATCACTTTGAGAAAATCTTTGAGTTGGGCGACCCCTGTGTCCTATTCGGTGACCTCAATTTTCCAAATATTAATTGGCCTTTCCTTTATGCCCACTCCCAAAGTGAGAAATTATTCTTGGACACTATTCAAACTGCTGGCGCCACTCAATTGGTCAACACTCCAACACGTGGCTCAAATTTATTGGACTTGGTTTTTGTGACTGACGCCAGCAAAATCACCCAAATTGAGGTGCCCACAAGTCTTGGAGACGTCCAAAGCGACCACCGTCCCGTCTGGCTCACAACCAGTTACACGACATCAAAATGTCGTAAAATCACCCGTTTTCGGAACTGGGGCAGAGCCAGATGGGACGTAATGGAAGCTTTTCTTTCTCTCAACATTCCATGGGATGAAATACTTTATGGCCCATTTTCTGATCCACTTTCTACTTGGGATGCTATCAAATTAGCATGCCAAAGGCCATTAAAGAATTTGTCCCCATCTCACGCGTCTCCTCGACAACAGGGTATATGCCCGATTGGTCACCTCAGCTGTCCCGCCTACGTAGAACGGAGTCCCGTCTGCGCTCGCGCATGCATCGGGAACCAAATATCAATACCTACTATTCCCGATGCAAAATTTCTCGCACCATTCGCCGACACAGACGGGGCTGGGTCCGTAGGCGGGAACAGTCGTTGGTCACGAATCCAAGCCCAAAAAAGTTTTGGAGTTACATCAGACGAAAAATCAGCCCTCGGACTGATCTTCCTGATGTAACTGACACCGGACATGGAGGAAATAGTCTGCTCACCCCCCATTCTCCTTCAGTTTTTTTCGAAAATTACCAGCCAAAACTACCCCCGGTCCTGACGGGATCCCTTCGGCCTTCTTGAAAAAGTTGGGCATCACCCTTGTGGACCAATACTCTTTCCTTTTTAACCAAATTCTCCACACCGGAGTTGTTCCCGATGACTTCAAGTTGGCCGACGTGATCCCGATCCCCAAGGAAAAATTCCCAAAAAATGTCACTAAATATCGCCCCATTTCTCTTACATCCTCCTCCTGCAAACTTTTGAAGACCTTTGTCAATTCAAAGGTCATGGCCCATCTTCAAAAACATAATTTATTATCTCCCTCCCAATTCGGTTTCATCCCTGGTCGCTCTGTAGAGGCTCAGCTATTGTGCTGCTTGTCGCACTGGACAGCAGCGTTGGAGCGTGGGAACGCAGTGGACATCATTTACCTAGACAGCCAAAAGGCTTTCGACACTGTCCCCCACTCTGCGCTGCTGCAAAAACTGCAGCACTACGGTTTCCCCCGCCATTTACTCATTTGGGTATCTTCATACCTAAATGGGCGGTCACAGCGGGTTCGGGTCGGGGACGCAGTCTCTGGGTGGATTCCGGTCACCTCCGGGGTCGCCCAGGGCAGTGTTCTCGGCCCGACCCTTTTTCTCATCTACATAAATGATGTTGTCAGTGTAGTACATCCAGGTACCTATCTGTATCTCTACGCTGATGATATCAAAATTTACAGGGAAATCCGTAGTGCTGCAGACCACAAAATCCTCCAGGGTGACATAAATGCGGTCATTAGTTGGCTCTCTGCAAATGGCATGGCTCTTGCCAGCCATAAGAGCGTCACAGTAAGGCTTGGGAATCGCCCCCAAGTCCCCCCTGTCTATTTTTGTGGGAATGAGCAAATTATTTCACCACCCCATGTCCGGGACTTGGGTGTCTTAATAGACCAACAAAACTTAAAGTTTGAGTCACATATTGGTAAAATTGTGGCTGACGCCAGCAGAATGGAGAAGACCATCCGCCGAAACTTTCACAGTCGAAATCGCGACTTCCTCCGAAAACTTTATTTGGCCTATGTCCGCCCTTTACTGGAATTTTCCATGTCCATTTGGTCCCCTCAAAATGTCACTTTAGCTAAAAACGTTGAAAAAATTCAACGTCGGTTCACCTACTATTTACCTGGCATGCAGACACTGTCTTACCAACAGCGTTTGCATGCCCTAAATTTAGACCCCCTAATTTATCGCCGGACCGTGAACGATCTTGTGCTCGTGTACAAAGTCGTTCATGGTCTCATACCTGGGGTAACCAAGGAATCCTTCTTTCCATCTCGTGACACCGGCCGCCCAACCCGAGGGCACTCCCACAGTTTGTGTCGAGCAGTGTAGTTCCTGGGGGGGGAGGGGGGGGACCCCCCCCTCGGGTACGTCTGTTCCCCCTCCGAGGTACGCCTGCCCCACTGTTCCCCCTCCGGGTACGTCTGCTCCCCCAATTTTTTCCTAAAATGGGCAAATTTAGGCCTAAAATAGGCATTTTTAGGCCAAAAATAGGTAAACTTTAGGTGAAACCTCCAAAAAACGCCAAAATACCCTTTTTATAGGGGATTTTTCGCAAAAGAAGGCAAAAATAGTCCAATTTTTCGACCTCAAAAAATGACTTTTTTCCGTCCCCCCCCCCCCCAAATTGGGACTTCCCCCCCTTCCCCCCCAAGTAGGTACGTCTGTTCCCCCTCCGAAAATAGTGGAGGGTACGTCTGTTCCCCCTCCGGACCAGGAACTACACTGGTGTCGAGTCCATGGCGCGGGTGCAGACTTGTCCGGATACTGGGCCTATCGTGTCGTGGACCTCTGGAACAGGCTACCAGAGGGCGTCGTCTCTGCTGCCTCAATTGCGGCCTTTAAATCTAAACTAAACTCACGTGGTCGAGACGTAGTTTCTCGCCATATTTCAACAAAATTCTCAGCCGTCGTCAGTGTAGTTCCTGGGGGGGGGAGGGGGGGTCCCCCCCCCCTAAGGTACACTAACCGCCGCGACCAAGGTACACTAGTACACTAACCGCCGCGCCAGGTACACTAACCGCCTCAATTTTTGCCTAAAATCGGCATTTTTAGGCCTAAAATGGGCATTTTTAGGCCTAAAATGGGTGATTTTTAGGTCAATGATGTCAAAAGTCGCCCAAATACCCTTTTCATGGAGAATTTTTTCCAAAAAGGGGTAAAAATCGGTCAAATTTTCTACCTCAAAAAGTGACTTTTTCCTGGATTTGGGTCTTCCCCCCCCCTTCCCCCCCCCAGGGAGGTACACTAACCGCCGCACGGAAAAAAGGGGTAGGTACACTAACCGCCGCGCCGGACCAGGAACTACACTGGCCGTCGTTGACTGATCTCCTCAGTCACTGGGTTGCTGCTTTTCAGAAAATCATCTATATTCCGTCATCCGTTGCCGACTTTATTGCTCGTTACGTTTGTTCTCTTCATTACCGTAAAAACCTAAATAGAAGGGGGGGGGCTCTATTAACTCACTGGCCCCATTTTGGGGGGGCTCTATTACGGGGGGGGCTCTATTCCGGGGGGGCTTCTATTAATTCACTGACCCGAACCTGAAAAAAATGTTCCCAGAAATACCCCCGAAAACCCCTAAAAAGGGGTTTGAGAGGATGTTTTTTCGCTTGTAGTCGCATTTATTCGCGTCTAGTCGTCAATAAGAGGCGTATTATGTGCTCTGAACGAACAACAAACGTGCATAAATGTACCTGTGCACCACTATCAAGCGTTAATACACTACTGTATAGGGGATGTTACTTAGGGGGGGCTCTATTCCGGGGGGCTCTATTAATTCACTGACCCCTTTTTGGGGGGGGCTGTATTACGGGGGGGCTCTATTCCGGGGGGGGGGGCTGTATTTAGGTTTTTACGGTACCAGTAGTTTGGTTGGTTGAATCTCGCCGGTACGTTTTCTTTGTCGTTTGTTCGTCATGTTCACATTTTCGTTTATTAATACTCATGTTCACTTTTTTAGGGTTTCTCCGGATCTTGTGTAAAGGTCTTTGCGAAAGCGTGCAGATAAAATTTGAATTTGAACTGGTTTTGGTCAGTACAGTAGGGCCGGGCCAAGCCGAGGTTACCCGGCCCCCGGCCCGATCCTAATCTCTGCTTCCCAGCCACCCACGCAGTGCCATCGGGAGATAGAATTCACATGAACGGAATCCAACCCTGTATTTCTGCCTGGCCGGGCCGGGCCAATCTCTGGCGGGCGGCTTCTTCAAAGGAGGAAAACGTAATTTTCTCTTTAATTTATTTTGCTTCCATTAGCCGCAACGGTCAACGGTTCCCAGCACCCACAAAGCTCCGCACTACTAAAACAGGTGCCCCCAATTAAATAAAGCTAGGTAAAAATAGTGTCTTTGTGTTCCAACTTTATCTTTTTAATGAATATGTCAACTAGGACTGCTTCCTGTCAATCGCCTAAGTCATCTCGGGTGTCCCCCAGGCAGCGTCGTTGGCTCACTTTTGTTTTACAAAAAAACCCGTTTCCGTTAGGTTTGGGGCACTTTCCCCATACCACCATTTTTCATTATGGGTGTGATTGACTATCTCCGGATCGTGATCGACATCGATGCGATGCCGGGGATGACGTTTGACAGCCGATAGGATTGCAATCGAGGCCTCCAAAATAACCAGGGTTATCAGAATCGCTACTTGGAACTTTTTTGCACTCGTGACACCGACTTCCGTCACGGGCTACACTTGGCAAACGTCCGGCCTCTACTTGAGTTTTGCATGTCCGTCTGGTCCTCCCAAGACGTTGGACGATGCATATTTGTGTATTGATATCACCGTCGTTCAAAATTTCATTGTCTGCTGTTTGTTGTGCTGCTGTCATTTGCACTCGCTTATCGATTGATTGCCGTTTCGTTCGTTTCGTTTGTCGTTCTAGTTATTGTGTCGTCTATGGGTTTCGTCTCGTGGCCTGGGGAGCATTTGATTTGCT
>JASAMV010004226.1:0-47047 GCA_030248065.1 Rhynchonema sp. JSB1_4
AAAAGTCCAGTGAATCTTTGTCGATTCTTCAGTTATCGACCTCAATTCTTTGTCATGACAAAAAATGGCGAGGTCTATGTTCTGATCACATCACTACGAAGACGGTGCGAAACGGTGAATTGCGTAAACGGAAATTAAAAGTCAAAATCCTTCATTTGCATCATGATTACCACCTTGAACCTTGACCGCACTCCGTCCAAACGTAGCAGGTCGCGTCGGGTGCATCCGCACACAAACACCTATCAGAGTACATACAGTCCTGGTAATATGATAGGGTTCACACGGCTTTTTTCAATCAATCTCCGCGTTTTTTTAGTTTTCTTCGGCTCGCAATCTTCACCATAATACGCGTCGCGGAGCAAAAATGCAGCGGTTGTTTCTGCATGCTTGCCAACCCAATTAAGGATCGCTAATACTATATAGTTGTTGTTCTGTTTTCATTTTTTATCCTTTTTGTGATCACGATTAAGAAAAGGTCAATTATGATTTATTGCCGGACGTGCATTCATGACCGTGAGTCGACGCTTTGTATAACCGTATATACTGTAGCGTGAAACATCACGCCTCGATAGTGTACTACATACCACAGGGATATTGTAGGGATAGGGATTACTGTAAAGTTTAGAGGAATACATCAGCATCAGTTTCAAGGACACAGATAGCGGCGAATATTTGCAGATCCTACAGTATGTTAGATATGGATTTTGTTGCCAAATACGGTACCAATGAGGAATCACTACTTGAGTTACCTTGAGGTAATAGCATTGAAACAGAAATTGATCAATTTTCGCCAAACCACAAAGGTGTTTTGTATTGATGCAGTCATGTCCACTGCTAAAGACCAGTGAATGAAACGTTGTGTTTTTCCCTGTCACGTAACGCCAGACAGCCGGGTGTGTTGTCCCGGCCAAGCGTGTAGTGGGCGGGCGTCATCCAAAGAAAAAGATCTCAAAAACTTTCAATCAAATTTCCAGACCACATCCCGGGCAAATGGGACGGTTCGACTGGGGATCACGCGGGCTCGCAGGTGCCTGACGGACTACAGGTTCGTTTTGGCTAGCGATTCAACGAAGAATATGGTTCGAGATCTGTTTTTCGGTATTTTATTCATTTATTAAAAAGTCACGAGACCATATTCGTTTTGTTGCCTTCAAGTTTTTCCACGGCGCCCAATTGCAGGACGATCTGAACACGGTGCTGACGGCACAAGACGTCGAGGAGGAAGATGAAGAGGAGCCAAAAACGTTCAAGGGCAAAGTCAAGAAGGTGAATATGGTTCGCATTTTCTAAAAACGCGGTTCTGAAAAATAAGAATTAACGAAGGGTCATTTTACAGTGTTGTTATCACGCATTCACGAGTGCCTATAGTGGATCGACGGTTCCTGCGTTGATCACGTGAGAGAGTTGTATACCAGACAGCTTTATGAAATCAACAATTTTAAGATGGTCGAAATTATGAACCAGTATATCTTCGAGGTACAGATATCACACGAAAGAAAAGCATGCGTAAAATTAAATAAGCCAAAATGACCATAATACAGTCATAAATTCCGTGTTTCACAGTTTCTCAAAATCCTCGCACCGCACGTTGTGCTGATGGTGATCCTGATCGGCTATTTATCGATGGGCGCGTTGGTGCTCACGAAAATGGAATCCGAACGCGAACGCAATGTGACGCTCGTCAAAATGGAGAAATTACGCGTTCGTTCATACACCACATGTTTCGGTTTTGTCTTTGTTCTGTTTTTTAATCTTTCGATTTTGTGATGTTTCATTTAGAAAAAATGCTGTAAGAGTTTTCATTTGTTTGCAATTTGGTTCATTTAAGCTGGTTGCACAAGCGTTTTTAAACGATATGTACGAATTTCGTAACCTTTCATGAAGCCGTTTTGATTTCGTGCTGCGATCAGTTAGTGATGTCAAAATTTTTGGCACCGCCATCAATTATACGTAAACGTTCAATTTCTCAACAGCCTTGCGGCGAAATGTTAGGTAACTTACCAATATTCCTGCAAAACGTTTGTGCAACCAGCTTAAACGAACTATATTGCAAACAAACGATTTACGCTTGCGCAGCAAACTTTCAAAGTTGACCTTTCGTTTAGAAATGCGCGTCTGCTGCTTTCTCAGCGTGTAATGTTTCAAGCTCACGCGGAGCTTACACTGAACTTTCTCACACACTTTTTTTCCACCGACCTCAACACTGACCTTTACAACGTTTCGAAAATGCCACCCAATTTTCCAGTCAACAATATCCAACTGACAGGCTTGGACTGACAAATCTAGCTGACATGCTCTGACAATATTACACGATGTTTTGCAGAACATGTACGACCGAATTATTGATGAAACGTGGTCGGCGCGGGCCAGCGGTGACCGGCCACTTTCATACAGCGATTGGAACATCACCTGGCACGACTACCTCCATTCGTTGGGTCGGATACACAACGACAAGGAGTACATGAGGTGTTTTTGAATGGAATTTTTACTGCAAGAAATATGAAAAAATGACGGCTAACGATTTGCGTTCAGACTTGAAACAAAATGGACTTTCCCAACCGCACTGCTGAATGCGTTGACACTGCTCTCGGCGTGCGGTATGCTGACCCCAATTATCATTTCATAATTCTATCCCTTGCGCTCAGTTAAATATTTTTGCACCTTCCTTCCAAAATCAGGCTACGGTGTTGTGATGCCAATGACGTGGTTCGGTCAGCTGTTCGCGGTTGCATTCACGCTGCTTGGCATACCCCTCATGTTCATCACAGGTGCGGCCCTGTTATGTCAGTCTGTTTTGTCAGACAGCATATTCCTGTCAGTTAGATGGGGTGTGGTGGAGTGACAAGAACTGTTTTCAAAAAGAGTTTTCAAAACTGTATTCCAACTTGTTTCCTGGCTTTGACCTAACCAAAAAAAACGAAACGCTCAAACCCAAAACAATTGACACTGCGTCACGCAACTTTCACGTGCATCTCGTTCCGAAAAAATTCTTTCTGTGGTTTTTGTTCGGCGGAGGGAACGATCGCCTTACTGACAGTTCTGACTGTCAAAACTGACTGACATAACAATTACTGTCGAGAACTGTTCTTCTTTTCATCAATGAGGAATATTTTGTCGAACATATACGCACAAAACTGAAGCATTATTTTTATCCAGCTGCCGACATCGGTAAATTTCTGTCTGAGTGCATCATAACGGGCTTAGAGTTCAGCAAGACGTGCTACGCTCGACTACATATCTGTCTGCGAACCAAGAAAGGCAAATTGCTCATGCAACAGGTATTAGTGTGAATTATAGAGCCAAAGTACAGTAATCTGCTTCATGGGTAGCCCTGGTTTTCGAAATTCATCCTCCGCAGACGGGCGGGTGCATCAAGTCATCGTCAGTGCGAAATAAAGTGCACCGGGGGGCGTAATGTGACCCAAAAAAGATGCACGAGATAGGGTATTAACGGCTGATTGGAGGACCAATATGGAATGGAAGCACGAGTTCACAATGAAAATGGTCGTGCAATAGGAAAAGAGATCGCCGACTGTTAATTTGTGATTTGAGCGCGCGGGTGGGGGACTGGGCAGCATTCCATGAAAACATCAGATGCGGGAACCATAGGTGGAACTAGTATACAGGATATCGGCTGTTTTACAAGACACCCAACGTTCGATTTCGACAAAACCCACATGATTTTGACACTTATTTGTAGCCCTTTTTCAGGAGGAGGACCTTCTGGCGGCGATGGAGGGCGGATTTTTCGAGGGCGCACCCGAAGCGCTGCAGAAACTCTGGATGCCGATTCTCATTTACGTGTCTGTAATCAGCGCGTACTGCTGCCTCGGTTGGACACGGCGATTTTCTCTTTCAAAACATTTACGTAACGTGCGGAATGTGTCACCGAACTTGGTAATCGGACCAAATTAGATGAATGTGTCATGGTCATGCGACATTTGCGTTGACGATATACTTATCGACGTTTACATGCCACTGATTTTGACCAGAGTATAAATGGTTCGAGGCAACTAAGCATAGAGACTTCTACGCTGGTGCAAATCTCTGGCACAAATAATGTCTTATTCAATTATAAAAATGTAATTAGTGTCTCAATTCAACGCCGTCACATGAAAGCATTAATCAAGACAGTGTACCGATCACCAAGTGTGACAGACACAATGACTTTCTCTTCCAAAACATTATCCCCATTCCTTTAAATACAGGTTCGGTGATGTTTCGCAACTGGGAGCCGACGTGGTCGTTCATGCACGCGTTCCATTTCGGTTTCAATCTGATCGTGACGGTCGGGCTAGGTGATATTGTCGTTACGGATCCGGTGTTTCTCTGCTTGCTCGTCTGTTTCGTCATTGTTGGTGAGTGTGTACGATTATTGGGAGTTCGGTTCAATGATTGTGTTCAGGCGGTAATGCGCACTGACGATGACCTGGTGCACCGCGCGAGTCTTTGGGAATGCAAATTTAGTTTGGACCGGGTACGTCTGCGGTGAAGTGACCCATTCGCACGCACATAGCGATGTTTGTAATTACCTACTGTAGCTTCTGGAATAAACACCTCTTTTAGGTAGCCATGGCCAGGCTTGAAAACCCGCGCATTGCCATTTTGTCACCATTGATATTTTTAGTCTGCCCAGACCTTGCGTTGACATGATCCTAAATTACCCTTGCACGATTACAAACGAATGCATACTGCATCTCATGTGTTTCAAACCACACGATCGTGTCGTTTAATTTTTTTCAACAGGTCTCTCTGTGGTGACGATGTGCGTGGACCTGGCATCCACCCACCTCAAGGCCTACTTCACACGAATCCACTACTTTGGTCGCGCGCAACGATTTCTGGACATGTCCGATGACATCAGGAACATGATGGAATACTTGGCGTGGATGCGACGCACTAAGGTATACATATGCATTCTGTTATTGATTCTGTTTCTTAAAGTTAGATTCATTTTATATATTTTTATATTTGCGTTTTTTGCATATTCTTTTTGCATAGAAGCTACAGACCATACAGGGTGAGCTGTTAAGGAATTCTGTATCGAAATTGCCATAGGTGTCTCGTGTCACTTTATAAAGAGCGCAGACGATACCCCTGATTTAATTCTAGCGTGTTAGATGTGTCGAGCGTGAGTTGCATAACTTTTGATGTAGCCTTTGCTGGTGAAGCTTCTGGATATAACAAAATGCAATATACGAATGAAGCGTATGCATGTAGCTGCCCGTTTCGTCTCGTTTTTCTTAGACGAGCGGTGCACCAGGTCATCGTCAGTGAGAATGCGCGCAGAAGGCTGCGGATAAACGCGGAATGCGGAAATTGGTGAGCAGATAAACACGGAATGGCAGATTTCTGCATTCCGCATTCCGCGTTTATCTGCTCACCTTTGCGGAATTTTGAATTTCTGCAAGTAAATTTATGCTGTTGGTCAAGCATCTCAGTTGCTGTTTGCGTTAACACGCAACATTTTGAGGTCAGCACGCTGTAAGTTGTCATCGTCACCCAAGCACGCACCATTCCGCAAAGGTGAGCAGATAAACGCGGAATGCGGAATGCAGAAGTCTGCCATTCCGCGTTTATCTGCTCACAGCCGGATACAAATGGACCAAATGACGCCAATTGATCACACAGGGCGGTCACGTGACGTGGCAAGACGTACGCGAACTGATGGAATCGATTCGACTCGGTTCCTACAACCCGCGCGGTGCAGCCAAATGGCGTTGGATCGACGAGACCACCTCTTCGTGTGTGTCAACGCTCAACCGCAACCCCAGTCTCATGTCGCAATCGTTCTCGAACGAGGTCCTCCGCCGATGCGGAGGTGCCGCCGGGCCGAATCAGCGAGCATCCGGATCGTGGCAAGGCTCGGACGTCGACTTCCGTGGCAGGACCAGGCTGGCATCAAGAGCGTCGAGCAGTATAGCCGGTGGTGGCCAAGGCCAACAACGGGGCATGTCCGCCAGTCAGACCTACAAACAATATGGACGAGAATTGAAACCGTGGACGGAGGAGGAGTTTAGTTTTGTCGATGACGAAGCTGATGATGATAAGAGAAGTTGGCTGTTGTTGGATCGGAGCTTTTAGAACGCGTGTGTGGTATGCACAATTTTGCTGGCATGAGGGTTAGGGTTCTGTTATTTCATAAGGTGACCAGAATAGCTAGACTATTGGTGCACGTTTTTATTGAACCAATGAACATTGTAAATATGCGTATATTGCTTTCATTTCTGGAACATAACACTGCTATGCTTTGCGTGCAAATAAATTCTAGTATGGAACAATAATAATGTGTTCAGGCGGCTTCGATGGTCAAAGTTCCGAGTTCGATCTGCACAAATGAAAAGCAAGCAAATTGTGAATGAACACGTGTTTTCCACTGCTACACGTGCCCTCAAAACACACTGGTCATGTTTCTCCATCCGTGTTCAGTGCTTCAACTGACCACATCGCAAATCCAGTGATCTATTTCAGAATCTGATTCATTTCTTATTCTTTGATCAACCCTGGTTCAATATTTTTACTGAATTCACTCGTGCACCCCAGTTCTGCGCATCACCGACCGGTTCTCATAGCAGCTTTAACCGGACGAGCCCAAACCAAACGGAGACAGGCACACAGGCAGCAACGTTGCTTGTCACATTCTCTAAAAAGCGCAGTTTGGCACAAGCCCACATCACGGGCAAAACAGCGTTGATTCTCTCACGAAATTGGTGTGCACAGGTACAGGACAATGTGCGATCCTCCCCTCATCTGGAAAAACGCCATTTAACATACAACACATTAATTGACAGAGAAAAAACTGTCAAACGACAAGTCATCAATAATCAAGAATCGATTGTGGGTCATGACGATAAACGATACAATAGTGCAACGGAACGCATTAGTGGCACACAAGAGGGGCAACAATACAGTGGCGACACTAAAGTGGGTGAGGGGTAAATTCGGCAGGGATTTCAGGCTTTCAGATCCGATCACTGGCGTAAGCCCTACACGACGTAGGCCACCCTGGCAACTATCAAGTGGACGATCGGGCTGGACGAAACGAACGGGCGTGACCCACGCTCGTGGTCGGGGCAAAGCGCATTCATGCAGACCCCGACACCTGCGTGGGTGCACACCCCGTCTTATCCTAATTTATTGAATTTAATAACTGAATCAACAACCAAGAATGTATAGTCTTTCATTTTATTCTCGGTCCAAACAAAGTATACAGCAAATGTTTGATCAGAACAGCAGCCATCAAGTAACACGCATGTTTCGAGGCACGTTGTCGACCTGTTGGTTATCATCCACGACGATGACTGCTGTTTTCAAGGCGTTGAAACATTTTATGCAGTGGAAAGTGAGATGGGGTGGAAGGTGGGACACGGGTGAAAAGTGGGAGTCACTGGTTTCTGAGCCACATTTTTTTACCCGGCCATGATTTGAAAAATTGTTGCGTTTTGGGTGACCCATGGATATTTTACAGCTGTGTGGAAATCATTTGCAATAAATCCTAAATTTTGGAAGTCAATCTGAACTAAATACAGGCAACATGAAACATCAGCGAATTTATTCCATTATCATTGATTAATTCATAGTACACTTAATGCACGCATCACAACAATTTATACGTGAAATAATAAAAAACGGTTAACGAATAATAATGAAATACAACAATCAAATCGTAATTCAACCAATAATGTTGTAGTGTTGCGCTAAACATAAATACGATAACAATGGAAATTCACAAAAAAACTTAAACTCTCCTCCGCAACGAAAACACACAAAGAAAACATACATCTGGTGATACCAGTAGATATCCAAGACAAAAAAATTCACACAAACAAAACACACTATGGAGCAGTAATTTGGAACTGTCTTGGTTCATAAAATAATCATGAACTAATGTGCCGAGAACAAAATTTCTGCAACGTAGTAGTTTCACAGACATTGTAAGAGGAACTACTGTATGGATACTGGAGCATTACGCGAGGGTATAATACGAATAAGCCATCTGAAAGCATGCGTAAATTAAAAAAAAATCACGAAAAAAACAGAAATTAAAGAAAAACAAACCTTTTGATACACAATAGTGCGAGTCAGTAAATTCAGTAGTCTTTCACAGATAAGAAAACGAAGAAAAAACAACCAAAATTTTCATCATCGACATTACATGATGACAGATATCAGCTAACGAGCTGGTCTCGAAAATCGGTTGTCTGGTTCATTTTGAAATGCAGAAACACAAAATTTCAAAACACAAAACATGACAACCACTTTCCTGGCAGAAACGGGAACAGAAATATGCCACAGAAGAGTTACCGTCACCGAAGAAAGAACAGAAACGGCCGTATTAACCCTGGAGGCAATCCACTGGCATGGGCTTGGCATAGGCATGGATAAATTCTGGCTGAGCTGTATTTTCCGCTAGACCTGGCGTACTAACTTTGACCAGCGTAAAAGTTGGTCATTTGGTGAAGGGGGCCAACGTTTACGCTGGGCGATGCTGGTGCGCCAACTCGATCGCAAAATACATCTTCTGCACCAAAATTTGCATTTGCCTATGCCTACGTCCGTGCCAGTGGATTTGCCTTCAAAGTTGATATTCGGTCCGGTCCATTTTCCAAACACAAAAGTACACGCATGTCACTGTCACTACTAAGAATCTGGTGGGGGCGCTCGATTAAAGAAGCAGATATTTTGACATTGTCAGCAATAAAAAAAGAATTGCCTTAGTTGTTTCGGTCTGAACATGGGACTTGGGGAAACTAACGACGCCCTGGAAACGACGAAACAACCAACGCAGTCGGTGGTGCGTAAGTATGATAATATTGCAAGGTTATGGTATGGTACCTACACGAAAATAAATTGTTGAATACAAGTCGCGAACGCGGAAAGAAAAACAGTAATCGTGTCGAGAATGCTTACAGGGCGGCGTTAAAGTTCCTTTCAATCAGACAAAACATCCGTTCTTGATCATGGTAGGGAATTTCTCGAACCATCCTTTGCGGTATGTCCATATGTACATAACGAGTATGAGTGATGTGCTCAATACAACCATAGCTGACTGTTTGACAGGTAATTATGTATACTGTATGTGCCAAAATGTATCCTCTTTGTAATTGACCCACAGCATTGATGAAACTTCGTTCATGGTAAAACTTTTGGATCGACATTTAGCACACAGTCTGCTGTTGACCTCCGTAGTAACGTACACTCTGGCAATTCTTTTGGGAGAAACTTTTCAACCACGTCGTCTGATGATCCGTAAAGCGCATTATGCGTGCACTGGCTACAGAAGTCACGTGACCGCTACAGCCAGTGCACACATCATGCGCTTTACGGATCAGGCAACGAGTTTGAAAAGTTTCTCCCAAAAGAATTGTCAGAGTATACTACTTCTAAAACGAATATACTTCGAGGTCAGTGACGGAGGGTTGCTGCGGGTCCCCATAATAATGCCACGATAAGGAGGGCGGACTTTTACGAACAATATCCGAATTGGGAAAAATCTGCAGATTTCTCTGACCAAGCTTTTTTCGTCAGTGATGCACACCCGATGCCAAACAGTCAGCTATGCCATACATAGGCAACAACAATCACCAACCCGTAGAGTGTATGTGTGTGCGCATTTATGTGGTGATGTTTCACGAGCAATATACTATATATTTATTATTTCTTCTTCGCGGCAGCAGTATTCCGCTGCGGAGTCACCGGCCGACCGCTGTTCAGACCAGCGTACTGGTACTTGGCCTTCTTCTCGCTCGGTTTCAGAATCTGCAAGTCAAACAAAGTTGCTTGTTCTAAAAACAATAACTATCATGGTATCTAAATCGGAAGGAAAAATTATCTCGGACTTATTATTTTTTGTCACTGCAAATAATTTGTTTGAGCACGCACATGCTCGTGCAGTGATATTCCTTCCGCTACAATGCTAGAACCAGTTTTCAATCATACCCAGAGCTGTGCAAATATATGTATACTGTGACATATATTATTTTGAGATTACATACATTAAACAAAAATTTACACATATTATTGCACTAAAAAAGCCGGCAACCGCTATTGTTTTGGCAAAAATAACAAATCCTGACAAATATTATTTTGGCTCACGAACAGGTCCATACCTGGAAAGAACACATGAGTGATTCATCGACAGACATCATGCCACCAGCATTGTCGAATTCGCCGCAATAGTTGGGCGCCGAAAACAACGTGACCAACTGACGTTTGGCGAAGAACTCGTAGCCGTCCTCGACAACCTATATATACATAATAATCGTGAAACATCAGCAAGCACATTTAGGACAGTGGCTATTCTCTTTGGTATGTTACGCAACGTCGTTTGACGCAAACAGTTTTAGTGCCACCACCAGTGGTGTCGTTAGGGTGGGGGGGTTGGGGGGTTACCCCCTGGTATGGGGTATGGGAAATCGGCCGGGGGTATGTGAAATTTTTCACTTTTGGAACAAGCACCCCTAAGAAATGACTTTTTGACCCCGAGAAGTACCGAAATTGACCATTTTTCGCCAAAAATGTCAAAAATCGCTTGCTACCGCAAGAAAACTCTGTTTTAGGCACTTTTTGGGGTCATTTTTTCAGAAAACCCCCTCGTGCATGGGAAATTTTCGAATTTTTGGAGACACCCTCCTCCCCCTGGTATGGGAAATTTTTGATTTTTGGGGGTATGTATGGGAAATTTCCCGACAATTGGGCTGGGTATGGGAAAATTTCGATTTCTCAACGACACCACTGGCCACCACGAAAGTGGACGGATTAGACCACGTGCGTCAAGACAGTTTTCGTGACGCTCTGGTTTTTTTGGCATGTGGCCAGCAAAATGTTTCATGTTTCTTATATGAACGTGAATTGGACACCAAGTATGCGATTGTTGTGAGACATTGTGATAGTTTGGTGAAAAGTTCGTCAATTATTAGTTTTTGCTGCCGCGCAGACATATTGACGCATCGACAGTGGCTCGTCAACGCAGCCTTGTAGTACAGTAATGAAACATTTTCTGACCACAATAATCTAACAGCAGTGAGTTTTGCCCGTTTCGGCCTGTTTCAACAGACAGGCAAGGTGCCAGGCCTCGTCGGTGCGAACACCTCTGGCCATTGACCTCCAAAAAGAACCTCGAGCACATCTTATTGCTCAAGTGAACCATCACTGCGAGAGAAACCAGATTCTCACCGAATGGTGCACCTAGCCCAGGCCGGTACACGTGCCTCAACGGTGTACCAACAGTGAGTTTGGCCCTGTTTTCACTTCTAAGATCTGCTCGTGGTGCGTTTCGGAGGTCAATTGGCCAAAAGGTGTTCGCACCGACGAGGCCCAGGCACCTCTGTCTAGGGATAGGAAGTTATCGGGTACCGGGTATCGGCGCCGAAAAAGTATCGGATATCGGCTGTCGGGTATCGGATGTCTTTCCAAGATATCGTGTATTACACTTTTCGCGATTAAAAGCCAGTTCTCAAAGACAGCTTTGCAGATATTCATTGTTTGGCGAACAAAAATTATTTTTTTAAATGCAGGTGGAAGCTATTTTCATGTTGCATGACACAACAGCAGAGCACGATTTTTATGAAAAAAATTGTTGCGCGCAGTACTCAATGTCCATCTCAAAAATGGCACTATCGGGTTATTTTCGAAGTATCGGGTATCGGCTTTTTTCATGAACTATTGGGTATCGGGTATCTGGATATCCCCGATACCGACCCCTACCTGCGTCTGTAGAAAGCCGAAACCGGCGAAACTCACTGCTGCTGATTTATTCCACAGAAATGACTGCAACAACGTCCACAAACACATCCCTAAATCCCATTGCCCCATCAGGGTTTTTTTTTGTCAAAATTTACTAGGTGCAACCCCCCCCAATTTTTAGGTGCAAGCTGGCCAAAGTAGGTGCAAGCCCTCTTTGAATAAAAAACGCCGATTTTAGGTGTTTAGTTTGATTATTGAGAACCGATTGAGAAGTAAGCGAGTGTTTGACTTTGAGCTCCGAAGCAGTAAAATTTTCATGTTACCATATCCACTTTTGGTGGGTTATCATTCATTTACTTTTGCCCTTTGTTTAATTTGGGTTGGTATCTAACGCTGTTGTCATGTTCTGCTGTAGCATTTGTTGAATCTTATTACCAATACCAGGTACTAACTGTGCGCGAAGTGCAATCAGACCAATAAATATTTTTTGTCGATGTCGACCAAACACCAAAGGTTTCGATGGAATTTAGTGGAAGGAACGAAGAAGCCGCGCAGCGCATTTTTTTCGTTTCTAAGGTTTTCGAACCTTAAAAGATGCTGTATAAATGCTAAATTAAGGAAATAACGGCTCAAAATGTTAGGTGCAAGCTTGCACCTAACCCGGAATTTTTAGGTGCAATTCTGATTTTTCAGTTGCAAATTGCACCTAAAAAGAGTCTAAAAAAACTATGGCCCCCATCAACCTGATGCGCACGACAGATCAAGTCGAGATCGTGTCGATTGAGGAACTTGGCGACCACGTCCGGCCCGAACGTGAACGACACGCCACGATCATTCTCGCCCCAGCCCTGGACGTCCTTGTCCGGGTCCGACCACAACAGATCACACAGCAAACCTGCAGCAGCATTTAGAAAAGTTTCAATTACGGTGTCTGCCAACCGATTTTTAAGCGTGAAAACTTGGTTTGCCAATTCTGTTCACTCTCGGTTTCCCCACAGGCCTGGCCTCGACGTAGTGGAAGCTTGTACTGCCTATCTATGTACATATATCAACCCTCCAACCCTGCTGTGACACGATCGGAATAGGCAGGATCAGTCAATTTTGGTCATTGTCAAATGTGAGCTGTCAAGAATATTAGTGGCCAAAGAGACCAACGTTACACGTTACAAAATATTCGGCACACATGGCTTCACTAAACATTATGCATGTATACGTATGTAACAGGGAATGACCACCATAAAAACGACACCTTGTATTTTACTTCCCATTTTGTCCTTGTTTTATATTTTATCTGGTGTCACTTTGGTTCAATCTTTTCTTGTTTCAATTTTGCTTTTTTAACATGTTCCGCCACACACACACAAATGCAATGTAACTGTCACAAGCTTTTATTAGCGAACAACAACAAACACAACTGCGGTGGTGGTTCACAATTGGCCTCGGGCTACTGGTGTCACCCGATGTCTTTCCCTAAACAAGCTTCACGGCGCAATAAATGCCATCCATTTTGCTTTTATTGGTCGAATTTGTTAACTTTAGTTTACGATGCCAGTTTGTTACTGGTCCACTTGTAAGCACAAACTCGCTAAAGAGACCACAGCCACAAAAACAGCCACAGGTTCCGAGACAGGAAAACAGTAGGTGCTGGGGTGACATGCCAAAAAAACACATTTCTTGTGTGTCATAAACCGCGCTGACGGAAAGGACAATCGCAGTTGTAGTTTGGTTTTATTGTTTTCCTGCGCCGGCTGCTGCTGTTTCGTACTAATGTGACAATGGTCAACTCCTTCGTCAATTCATAGCAGCCCCTACCGACCGAGTGAGCGCGAGAGGGTATACACGGCATTCGGGGTGAGTTGACGACCTCACAAAATGAGTTGACCAAGTGGGATGACTACTTCAGTTAACCACTGTAACACAAACCCTGTTTCGAAGTGTGTTCTGAAGTTGCCAGCTTGCTTGCGCACATTTATTGAGTGCCGAAAGTTTGTTTAAGTCCGGCCAGCAATTCCTTCTTTTAACGTTTTTTTTCTGTGACGCAAAATCCCTGACGCCACCAGCGTAATCACAAGCGCATGATCAGAAACTCGTGTCAGTCAGACACTTCTGATAAGCCTTTAACAAACACGACAACGTACAACTAACTCCCTGACACGGAGCAAAAAACTGCGAGCACAGCTTTGGCTGCAGCGATACTGCACATATTCGGTTCTCGTTAGCGCCTGTTGGTAATGGAAACGTGTCTCGGAACGGAATATAAGTGTTGTCTCCCACACGTTGTTATTCCACGGCTACTTAGCAACTTTGTATGCGTAAACACAAGTGTTAGCAATCGATTTTCTTTAACTGCTTTTAACGATATGTGTAACTCCCCCATAATAATTGCACACTCTATAAGCTCGGCAACCTTCAGCTGTTCATGAAGAAAAGCCCGTTTTAGACGCCACAACCGTGCAATCAAACCGCAAATAAATATTTCAGACATATTTTCAACTAACTTGAGCCGCACCATTTCACGCGCGCAAAATGGAGCCCCCCATCCAAAACGGTTCTCATACACAACAAACCTCTACAGAGCACAACCAAGCCGAAACCCTAAAATCACACCAAACCATATCAATTCCACGATCGCTCATGCAACTCTCGTCAACCAAAAACAGACAGAATCAGCGCCTCAGAAAAGCCTTCATATAGCTGTTCAGAATTTTACGAAAAAAAACAACCAGTTAGCTATATAGTTAACCCCCACCGAACAGGCAAGCCAGCTAGCTCGGCAACCAAGAGCACACAGCGCTAAATGACATACAGTGCGTAAAAAAGCGACTAAACTAGCCCCAGACATGTAACTGCAGAGCACACAGGCTTGGGACACAGAACTTGCCACGCCACTTCCAATCAATACGTAGCGCTTTGTGCATAGCTGCTTGCCTAGCTAACCTTCATATTGCGCATCGCGTGCAGAGTTGCTAACTCTGCGCGCTGCTTAGCTGGCAGGAACTGTCCAACGCTTCTGGCTGGGTACCATCTGGCGTAGGTGTTCGCTCCGACAGCATTATGTCTCTCCCGTACGCGCATACATTTTTAAAACGGCTGAACTCAATAGAAAAAAGCCGGAGCCCTAAAAACTGGGTGAGCAAGCCGGCAGGCAGGCTGAAACGGCGTGACGTGAGCGGAAGCTAAATTGCTCACATGACACACACAAGACTCACAGTTGGAGTTTGGTCGCCCCCTACCCGCGTCAGATTATAGCTTTCCGTTGGGCCGGTCTTGCCTCTGCTTTCAAGCGGGCCGTGTTGTTCGCAAAGCAAGCCACAAAGCAAACAGCAATAGTGGATCACGAAGCAACCGGACCACTTTGTGTACTGTAGGTCAGCTTGTTTGGTAGCCATCATGGAATGCATGCGTCCAGCTAGCAGACTTTGGGTATCGTATGGCAAGCAAAGGTACTCATGCGAATTGAATAGAATAGGATTCAGTTCGATAATTTCGTTGGTCACCATAACTTCAAATTAATTTGCATTACCGACAGGCCACAAACAAACACGCATGTGGGTAGCTCCAGTAGGGATCGGCGTCGGTGTCGGAAAAAAGTCGGTGTAGGTACCGACACTACTAATGTCGGTGTCGGTGTCGGTCCACAAAAGTGTCGGTTTTTTTCAGGTGTCGGTAGTGTCGGTCCCCAATTTTTCGGCAGCCAACTGCTATTAGAAAAAAAATATATTTCGTACTGATTATGTTCTTTAGTTGTCCACAACATATAAAAAAGCGCCAAGCGCTGGTTTTGAACGACCAATTCCTCATACACGGTTCAGTTTCAATTCTGCAGCAGTGCAACACAACAAGAGAACAATTTTTTTGGAATCAGATTAAAGGAAAGACATGCGAACAGAATGAGAAATATCAATCACGAGTTATTTGCGAAGGACACCGATACATCATTATTCTCCATCACATCAGATACACTCAATTGTACAAGTATTGACACGTGGGTAGCATACGCTTCAGGAACAACAACTTTTCAGCAGTGTCTGGTTTCAAGCGATTTCGGTACTTCGTGTAGATGCTGGCTTTGATTCAGTCGGGTGCTTGGTCACAATGTGACGGGAAATTGTGATGCTTGATCCTCTCGAATAGGCCAGTTTCTTGTCGCAAATTTTGCATTGGACCTGCGTTTCTTTGCCGCGCGAGTCCGCCCGGACTAGCTTTGCAAAACCTAGTCGGTTCAGAATATCAAAATCGGTCTCTTTTGACGCCATTTTAGGCCTGCAAATATGCAAAAATGGTTCGAAATAGGTTTAGCTAACAAAATGAGGGGTTTCGGCGACGCTTTTTATAGTGGCCGATGCCTTTGTACCACTTCAAACATGAAAACACAAAATTCTGAACAACAAAAGTTGCGCTCATGGTAAAAATCCGGTTCGTTCCAACGTTGAATGTTTCACTGAGAGTGAGAGGCGGACAGAACCTGTTTGTTCCTGCGACAAAGAGACAGACCTATCCTATCATACAAAGTTCATAATTGTTTTTTGTTTTGGTATTTGATCCCTCTTTTTTCAGGTGAGAAGTACACCAACACACCGGTTTTTGTCCAAAAAGGCATTTTAGGTCTAAAAATAAGTTTTTAGGGCTAAAAAAGGCAAACTCGGTTTTACTGTCGGTGTCGGTCATTTTTTCACTGTCGGTGTCGGTGTCGGCGTGCTTTTTCGCCGGTGTCGGTACTTTCCAAAAAAGTGTCGGTGTCGGTGTCGGTCTACATGACCGACGCCGATCCCTAAGCTCCAGCTGACGAAAACACGACTACATGTAAATTGGCAGGCACAAGGAAACCAGGCAAACAACTTCAATTCAACACTCAATTTTGTACTTGACATGTGAATGCAGAGCACAATAATTTCAGCACAAAAGCAGCAGATCTGCTTTTATAAAATGCCGAGCGCACAAACCACAAGCGCTCCCGAAAAGTGACGTGTTTTCTCACTTTTTCTCCATTTATCATTGAAAAGAAACAAGTCCAACAGCAGGACGGCAGCAGAAGCACACCATATGACGTCATAGAGCCTCTAAATGGCTGTTCCGAACAAGACTACACTTCCCACAAGACACGAACCAGTCCAGTCACTCAACACTTCTTGGGTCACGCATCTGAGAAACTTCTATTGGACAGATCAACCGATAAAATGCACCCCAAAATGGGATGAAGAAAACGACCCAAAAAAATAAATTGACAAAAGCGGTACAGCAGCTGCGTGACCGCAGATCGTGCGTGTGGAGGAGTGGGTCTTCCTTGAATCGCACAATATTTTACTACAACAGTGTCAGTCCGGCATTCAGGAATCACGAAGTGTACAGTACTGCTTCAAATTACGCATTGGGCAAGAAATTGCCGCATATTTGCAACCGGAACTAGAAGGACGGAACTGTCAGATCATTCCCTCTCGCCTGGAATGGAAACTCATCTGAACTTTTCTCCTGCTAAGCGGACCAGCTACTCTCAAGCGTCCATCATAATATCTCCATATTCCTAAACCACATGGGAAACTTGCTATATTGTACTGCCAGTCACAGAAGTCATAACTTTTTATCATGATTGCATTAATCAACTATCGTTCTATGATGATGAGTGTCTTTCTTTTGTTGTTCCTTATGCTTGCGCGTATTCTTCTGAGACTCAAAACATACACTCTCCACATGGTAAAAACGTCACGGCGACTTGGTTCCCGATTTGGCGCCACGCTAACACACGACCGAACAATAAAGAGAACGTGAAAAAGCCGAACATGAAACACCAGTCACTGTTTTGAAACCGAAATCCGAATGTGTTGGGACTGGATATATCCGACTGCAGAACATCCAGCCACAACGAAGTTGGAGTTAATTTGATCAAGTTTATGGGGTCGCAAAAACACGATCAAAATATAGTTTTGAAGATAGTAAAAAGGGTTGAGCCAACATTCGGTGTCAAAGTGTTGCTTTGGAAGACGGGAAACGAAGGGACACGAACAAATGTTGCAATACATCCATACAGTCCGCAACACAACACAAATTTGCTCGTCGTCTGTTCGTTATGTTCGCGGGACGAACACCAGTGTACCATAGCTTCACCTTTACGAGTGTATTTTGATTTGCATTCACAATATCCACATTTTCACACAAATATTCCCCACCCAACTCACCGGTATCAGGCACATCCGTCGGTCGCATAATTCGTCTGATTTGCTCCATTGTTTGTAGATCGGGCGAGAGACCTGCAGCAAAATAGAGATTTTC
This sequence comes from Rhynchonema sp. JSB1_4, assembly GCA_030248065.1. Classification (NCBI taxonomy): domain Eukaryota; kingdom Metazoa; phylum Nematoda; class Chromadorea; order Monhysterida; family Xyalidae; genus Rhynchonema; species Rhynchonema sp. JSB1_4. The sequence continues at coordinate 17,953 of JASAMV010004226.1, forward strand.
AGAATCAAAAAAATGAAAAAAAAACCGGATAGAAACTGAATCTTGAAAAATCAAAGGCGGTTTCCTTTTACACCCGGTGATCGCTTGTTTTCCGCGTCACGGTGAGTTTTTGATACTTTGAGCACAACAAGGAAAGCCGGACCGAACTACTGATCAACACGTTCAATACTGTAACCACCACGAAATTCACAAGATTTCATGAATGTCCATAAAGTTATGAATTTCAAGAAATTATAAAATGCCAGAATTATCAAGAAAAAATGACGCACCACCATGACAACAGAAGATCTTCTCATCGATAATAGCGGCAATCGGCAGACAGTTAAAGCAGTCGGTGAACGTTTTCCACAGTTTAATGCTGAACCGTCGCTTGCCTGAGATGTGAAGGTGGATGGGCTGAGAATCGTTTCACGACCACGAGTACGAGAGATATTAAAAGTCAAGTAACAATGGCTCATCACGGATGATATTGTTCAGCAACAAGAAACTGGAAAGAACCAAAATCAATACAAGGCTAAATTTCTGTCATTTTGCCCGCAGGAACGAAACAGGTGCCAGAATCGTTGTCAAATAATAATATAGTAACAACAGCGAGTTTTGCCCGTTTCGGCCTGTTTTCGCAGACGGGCGAGGTGCCAGGCCTCGTCGGTGCGAACCAAACAAAGGATCTAGACAATGACCTACAAATACATCCGGATCCGATAACCAAACAACCAAGATACACACATTCTCTCTCAACTCACACTCATCATAAAATCCGTATATTCTGTTGATACTCGCGCATTCGTGGTTGCCTCGAAGCAGAAAGAAGTTCTCGGGATACTTGATTTTGTACGCGAGCAACAGGCAGATCGTTTCAAGCGACTGAAAAAATTGGGCTTACATTTTGTTTTCATTCACCAACATTCTGGTCTTGAACTTCGCTGACAGTATTGAGGCCATTATCAAACACCTTGCCTAGTCTATCGGTGTTTTTTGCGGTTTTTCCTCGAAACTGACTTTTTCGCGAAACATCGTTGAAGTAAATGTCAACAGCGCGGCTTAGACGAGAGTGCGCTGATAAAAAAGACAGCACAGTCGACCCGGAGACAATCCAGGGTGGTCTCGAACTTTGCGTGAAACATCCAGGTAGGCTGCTCAGCCATTGCGCTATACAAGCATATAACCTGCTTTCCCCGATCCACATAATCGCCGAGGAACAGATAATTGGCATCAGGCGGGAAACCGCCGTATTCGAATAAGCGCAATAAGTCGTTGTACTGGCCGTGCACGTCGCCTGCAGAGTTGATGAAAAACATATCAAATGATGAAAAAATGTCTTCCGTTCGCCACAAGTGAGATAACGATATTATATTAGGGGAAATAAAGCCGTTGCCTGATCCATAAAGGGCACGGCGCATGAACTGCAGCCAGCTGACAGTCAAGTTACCGCTATATAGCTGACGAAACCACCCGCCCTGCGCTTTACGGCTGACGCTTGTGGTGATGAAAAAATGGCCAAAGCTTATTGTGCGTGAAAGATGCGGTACTTTCACCGGAACTGCAGTTTCTCCTTTGATTTCTAGAGATTCTAGGTCCTACACAAAACCGAATATTGTACATGTTCGAAAATGTTTTGGACGATCTGGATATTTTGAAGATCACAGAAAACAGTATTACGCTCATGAAACAGATCGAACGAAAACAAAAAAAACACCAACAAACACTTGAAAAAGAACTGAAAAACAAGCACCATGCTTACCGCACATAAACAAACAACAAACGAAACACGCACTGCTATCCGCTTGAGCCACTCAACCGAACCAACATAAATAAAACCCACCACAAATCTTCAGCGGCGCTTCGAGTTCGAGCAGGATTGGCTGCGACAGGAATACTTCTCTGGATTTGTGGCAGAGCGTTTTGATCTCGGTCTCAGTCATCGGCACCGTTTTGCCCGGTCGGCAGCCGCGAACTAAAAAATAGATTATTGTTGCATATTATTTTTTTTGTTTTTGCCTTTGTTCACTGCTTCAGCGGGCCGGGTGTCAAACAAACGGTTTTTTTCCATCCGCCAGTATAGATGTCTTTTACGCTGCGCTGATCGAAAAAGAGACGTGAGTAAGTCAAGAAATATTTTTCATGCAGCAAAGATCACGCATAGCCGACACCGAATCGACGTGATCACCAAGTTTCATACAGGCCTGCAGCGTCTCGTAATTGACGAAACAACCATAAAAGATCTAAAACTAACCCTCTAGTAGCCTCGAAATGAGATGGTCGACGTTTAAGTCTCCATCACCCGACATGATTTTGGATTATTCGTTCTGTCAAGTCGAATTGTCACGGATCACGCAAAATGGACGTTGAGCAAAGTATATGGAGTGCGGCGCGAAGTAGAAACAAAAACAATTAGCCAGCTGCGCTGCGACGTTGAAAGCTCGATTTGGTGAATCAATCAGAGTTTTTATTTCGCGAGAGGCAACAGCCGAAATTTGTCGATTAGGTTTTATCGTTTCTTCGAGGAAGGAATTGGTAATTGTTGGTTCTCCACTCAACAAATAACAAAATCGTGGAACCGCCCAGCAGCCGGCAGCGTCGCTCGTTAACGTTGAATAACCTGATGATTGATTTCAATTTCGTTCGAGCACCACACCTTTTCTGTTTCGTTATTCCTGTGTGTCGCGCTGGCGGTGCGGTGCGCTGTGCTCCAAATCCAATTCAAGATTGTTATAATGGAGTAAAGATGGCGGTTTTGCAATATTATTCAAAAACCGTTTTGAGCAGATCTGAAAATAACAAACAACTTCAAAGCTCATCGTCTTTGAACGCTCGGGCCGGCCCGATTGCGACCTCTGTTTGACCACACGTGAACGGGGGGAAAGCTTATTACGGGATTCCGTTTTATTCTCAAATCCATAATGAGTCTTCCCCCGACCCCCAGCACGCAAAAATCCGTTTAGTCCCGTTAATCCGTTTTATTGATAACAGAGGTCGCAATCGGGCCGGGCCGCAATTTTGGGCTTTCGGCTCGGGCCGGGCCGGAGATTTGGAGGGTCGGGCCGGGCCGGGCCGGGCCGGGCACACCGGCCCCAAGCTTCTGAAGTGACTTATTTTACTGAAAAAGTACGGATTTTTTTGTCAAAAATACAAAAATTTCTGACCGATTCGGCAAGTAAGTGATCAGTATTGTCCAGTGGTGCAGCTACCCAGGCGGCGGCAACCTACTGTACCACCAAAAATGTGGGAAGGCAATCTACCTACTGTACCCAGGGGGAAAAAATTTTTAGGTCGAAATTTTGATGAAAATGTGCTCTAAAACGCTAATTTCGCGCGCGATTTTTCGCCTATTTGGAGTGAAAAAATACCGATTTCATGCCATTTTGAGCCAAAAATCGCAACTTACTGTACCAGCCGCCGGGCGGCGACCTACCTACTGATACTGACCAGGATGGAGCGTCAACCTGCCTAGCTACTGTACCTAGGGGGGACCCTACATCATTGGTATTAGGGTTAGAGGTCGGGGGGTACCCGACAGCCGACACCCGACATGTGAAAGTACCCGACACCCGACAGTTCCAAAAAAACGACACCCGACATCTAGTTTTTGAAAAAAAAACCCGACACCTAACACCTGTTTTTGGATCAAAAACAGGCAAATTTTTGCTCATTTGCATCATTAGTGCAATTTTTGGCTCAAGTTACTGAATTCAAGTATTTTCACACGAAATAAACACCAAAATGTCACATTCTGCGTGTTCGGAAACATTTGGTTCGAAGAAAAATTTTGTCTCAAAATTCTTGTCTCAGCAAAACTGATGTTTTGAAGCGTAAGTGTCGCGTGTCGGCTGTCGGGTAGGGTTAGAGAGATGTTGGGTGTCGGCTGTCGGGTGCCAAAAAAGTGTAGGTGTCGGGTGTCGGGTACCCCCAGTCAGACAGTGCTGTGGCTGGGGGGGAGGGGGTCCCCCCAATGGTATCCTACCCGCCCCGGCCTGGTACACTACCCCCTACCCGCCCCGCCCTGGTACCCTACCCCCCTACCCGCCCCGCTCTGGTACCCTACCCGCCCCGATTTTTGCCCTCAAAGTGCCCCTTTTTCGGTCAAAAATGCCCAAATTTCGAACAAAAACCCCTAAAAGTGCAAAAAATCGCGCGGTACGCGCGATATATGCACTTTATAGCACATAAAAATAGGCACACAAAAAAAACTTGTGTTGTACCCTACCAGCCCCGAAAAATCTTCCCCCCTCTCCCCCAAACCGGATTCCCCCCCCCCAAGAGTCCAGGTACACTACCCCCCTCCCCGCCCCGGATTTTTCCACCTATGTACCCTACCCGCCCCGCAAACGTAGCCACAGCACTGCCCCCAGATGTCGGGTGTCGGGTTTTTTCGGACCAGACACTTACGCCGGCTCAAACCATCAGTATTGCTTGAGAGAAGAATTTTGAGAGAAAATTTTCTTCGAACCAAATGTTTCCGAAGACGCAGAATGTAACATTTTGGTGTTTATTTTGTGTGAAAATACTTGAATTCAGTAACTTGAGCCAAAAAATTGCACTCATGATGCAAATGAGCAAAAATCTACCTGTTTTTGGTCCAAAAACAGGTGTCGAGCAGTGCTGTGGCTGGTGGGGGGTCCCGCAGGGTAGTATTTGGGGGGGGGGGGGGGGGGGGGGGGGGGTCCCCCCCAAATTGATCTATCTATCGTCAACACTTTTTGATTTCATCTATCTATCGTCAACACATTTCGGGTCCCAATCTATCTATCGTCAACACCCTGACCAAGTGCTACACTGGGGTCCCGAGATAGTGTACCCGAGGGGGGACCCCCTTCCCCCCTGGAACCAGTGTAGTTCCTGGTCCGACGCGGCGGTTAGTGTACCTACCCCTTTTTTCCGTGAGGCGGTTAGTGTACCTCCCTGGGGGGGAAGGGGGGGGGAAGACCCAAAATCAGGAAAAAGTCACTTTTTGAGGTAGAAAATTTGACCTATTTTTACCCCTTTTTGGAAAAAATTCTTCAGAACAAGGGTATTTTGGCGACTTTTGAGAACATTGACCTAAAAATCACACATTTTAGGCCTAAAAATGCCCATTTTAGGCCTAAAAATGGCCATTTTAGGCAAAAGTTGAGGCGGTTAGTGTACCTGACGCGGCGGTTAGTGTACTAGTGTACCTTGGTCGCGGCGGTTAGTGTACCTTGGGGGGGGGACCCCCCCTCCCCCCCAGGAACTACACTGCCTGGAACTACACTGCCCTCCCCCCTCCCAAACCGGATTCCCCCCCCCCCAAGATCCCAGGTACACTACCCCCCTACCCGCCCGATTTTTTCCACCTCGCCCCGCCAAAGTAGCCACAGCAGCACTGCTCTAACCCTAATTGGTATTGTCTATCTGACGACTTTTTCATGGAAAACAATGAATTTTCAACCAAAAAATAGGTTAAAAAAATCATGGCAAAAATTGGGTCAAAATCTGAGCCAAAAATTCGGGCCGGGCCGGGCCGGAGATTTGGGGGCTCGGGCCGGGCCGGCCAAACGGTGGGGGGTCCCCCAAATTCATCTATCTATCGTCAACACTTTTTGATTTCATCTATCTATCGTCAACACTTATGGGCAAATCTATCTATCGTCAGCAAATTCTGGGAACAATCTCTCGCCTGGTACAGTAGGTAGGTTGCCGCCCCTCCCCTGGTACAGTAGGTAGGTTGCCGCCCCACCTAACTTTTCACCCAAAACATTCATTTTTGGCTTAAAATTGCATAAAATTAGCATATTTGTCTGTAAATAGGCGAAAAATCGCGCGCTGCGCGCGAAATTAGTGTTTTTGGCCACATTTTCTTCAGTATTTAGACATAAAAAATTTCGGTTTCCAGATGACCCCCCCCCCGAGCACCCCCCCCCCCCCCCCGCCCCACAGGGGGGGGGGGGGGGGACTCCCCCCCCCCCTCTTCTCGCCCCACACCCCCCCCCCCCCCCCCCCCCCCTTCTTTCTCCCCTCCAGAAAAAACCCAATCCCAATCATTTTCTAATTCTCTCCCACTACTCACACATTCCATTCTTACCATTTTTCCCAATTTTATACCCGACTGACCAATACCCCCCCCACATCGGGGTACCCGGCTAGCTAGCTAGCTTTCTTGTGCCGGACCCCTCCAGCTAGCTAGCTTTCTTGCTCGGACCAACTACATCACTGGCTGGTACAGTAGGTAGGTTGCCGCCCCGCATTTTGGGTGGTACAGTAGGTTGCCGCCCCGCCTGGGTAGCTACACCACTGGGAAGATATGCACCTAAGAATACTCACTAATGACCAGTAACACCCTGACAGAATTCAGTAACATTTTTAGGGGCATTTTTGGGGACATTTTTGAGATTTTGGGCAGCGAAAAAAAAGCCCCCAAAAATACAGCTCCCCTAAAAGGGCACAGTGAAAAAATACAGCACCCCCTTGTATTTTAGATTTTACGGTACGTTTCTGTATACTTGCGTATTTTTCCGCAAAATATATTTTTGAAAAAAAAAACCGTTTTTTTTCCAAATATTTTTCCAGTACTTAAGGATACCCATGGTCAAAAACGGCTATTTTGGAGAAAATTTTGTCGGGAAATGGCCTGAAACAGGCTAAAAATGCACTTGGAGATTAAAAAGTGCTCATTTTGAACTGTTTAGCACCGATTTACATTGGTTTTGACAACATCCTTTCGCAACCTTTGAAAATATTTCGGAAATTTTTGGAAAAAAAACCGTTTTTTTCCAAAAGTTGCCACTTGGAAAAATTTCCGGAAAAATAAAAACGTATTTTTCCGGGCCTCGGAAAAAAACGGTTTTTTTCGGTTTTTTTCCGAAAAAAAAACGGTTTTTTTTTCGGCCCGCAAGCATACGTTTCTGTGAATTCTATCCCCGCGTACCGTAAAAACCTAAATAGAAGGGGGGGCCATAACTCACGGGGGGCTTTGGGGGGGGTCTGGGGGCTGAGGGGGGGCAAAGGACGGGGGGGGGGGAATGGGGAAGAGGGGGGGGGGGGGGGCAAATCAGGTATATATGGACTCAACTGACCCCATTTTGGGGGGGCTCTATTGCCCATTGTGGGGTCGAAATGTGTTGACGATAGATAGATTGTTCCAGAATTTGTTGACGATAGATAGATTTGCCATAAGTGTTGACGATAGATAGATGAAATCAAAAAGTGTTGACGATAGATAGATGAATTTGGGGGGGGCCCCCCCCCCCCCCCCCCCCCCCCCCCCCCCCTCTATTAATTCACTGACCCGAACCTGAAAAATTGTTCCCAGAAATACCCCCAAAAACCCCTAAAAAGGGGTTTGAAAGGATGTTTTTTCGCTTGTAATCGCATTTATTCGTGTCTATTCGTCAATAGGAGGCGTATTATGTGCTCTGAACGAACAACAAACGTGCATAAATGTACCTGTACACCACTATCAAGCCTTAATACACTACAGTATAGGGGATGTTACTTAGGGGGTGGGCTCTATTCAGGGGGGCCTCTATTAATTCACTGACCCCTTTTTGGGGGGGCTGTATTACGGGGGGGGGGGGCTCTATTCCGGGGGGGCTGTATTTAGGTTTTTACGGTAATCTCTGCTCCGTCCAAACCAAATTCTTTACGTACGATGGATCCTGATCAAGAAAGGCAAGTGACAAACTGAAACGTTACATAACTTATGATACAACGGTGACAGGCCTGTTCATTTCAAAAAAAAAACCACTTGCACCATTGTATTATAGCTGCGACCACTTTGGGTGATATTTTCGAAACGGTGTAAAGGTGAGTTGGGTGTAAAGGTCGGTGTAAGCTCAATCGAAAGCTCGGTCGGTGTCAGCTCGGTGTAAACATGAAACATTGCCTGCTGTTAACGTGGAATGTTTCATGTTTACACCGAGCTGACACCGACCGAGCTTTCGACCGAGCTTACACCGACCTTTACACCCAACTGAGCTTTACACCGTTTCGAAAATGCCACCCATTGACACTTGAAGTGGCTGCAGTTCAAGCGTGGTGTGTAAAAGTCAAGCACTCATGGCTTTTATGAGCTTCAAATGATTCTGGACGTCGTTTAAACATCATTAATGATCAATATTTAAATAAATTTGAAATATTTCAACTTCGTAAAATTTGGGCGCAACGACCATTTTCTGGGAGCAGCGACCATTCGAATATTTGCGCATCATACCCACTAACTTGAACGTGTGATTATGGTGTTGTTCTGAATGTATTTAGTCCATTATAAGCAAGTTTCACCTGTTTCACATCCGTTCCGTATGTGATAACACGCGGTGGTCGCCGGCAGTGGTAGCCAGCCGGACTATAATTCCACCATAAAAATTCATCAAATAACCCTGATTTTCACGTTCAGTCACTCTTAACCACAGCTATTTGTGATTCTCACAAAACATTTTTAGCTGAAAACAATCTAACAGAGCACTCGCGGTGCTGCGAGTGTGAAACATTTTGTGGGCTGCATGCTTTGTGTGCGACCGCGCCACGCAACGTCATTGCCCCGTCACCTTCCCGCTATACGATTCAGGAAAAAATTTGACCAATTCTTATAAAGTCATTGTGCGACCAATACCGTAAAAACCTAAATACAGCCCCCCAGAATAGAGCCCTCAGTAATACGGCCCTCAAAAAAGGGGTCAGTGAATTAATAGAGACCCCTCCGGAATAGAACCCCTCTAAGTAGAATCCCCTATACAGCAACAGCAGAGTGTATTAAGACTTGATAGTTGCCCACCGGTACATCTATGCACGTTTCTTGTTCGTTTAGAGCATTACTGCTCTCATTGATGAATACACACGAATAAATGAGATTATAAGCGAATAAACCCCCTGCAAATACACTTTTAGGTGTACATTGGTCGCACAATGACTATATAAGAATCCATCCAAAAATTTTCCTGAATGGTGAGGCACGTGTCGCTGCAGATCACAAGCGGTCTATTTATATTTTTTCCGAAACAGTTCTGCCAGTATCACGCTCACTGTGTTCAAACAGCTTCACTGTAATATCGCCAGAAATGTTTTGGAAAAAATATAAATCTAACGCTTGTGATCTGCAGCGAGACGTGCCTTACCATTCAGGAAAATTTTTGGATGGATTCTTATATAGTCATTGTGCAACGAATATCAGGGAATAATTTTTTTCAGGTCCATATCGGCCTGGTTGAGAAAGTAGGTCTGCCCGACAAAAATTCACTTTTTTATGAAACGAAAAGTCCCTCTGCAAAAAGATAGCGAATTTCCAAGGATCTTAAAATTCGTTCGTTACACAGGCTGTCACAATGCTTCCCACCGGCACATGACAATATGCCCTGCCACCCTTCCTACGGTCAAGTTGAGGAAGAGATCATGTAAAAAAGAGCAAAGCGCGTGAAGCGCGAAAAAATTTGACCAATACTCTTGGGGCACAAAGAATGGTTGAAAATCTGTGCTTTTATGAAACACGCAGTTTTTGGGGGTATTTTCGGAGGAGGCAAGCTTTTCGTGAGTATCACAGTGTAAATCTTGCGATTTTAGGACCATTGCCCCAGTTTCGGTTACAAAAAGGGTTTTGAGCAGAAAATAGCCCAATGGCATCCTGGCGAGGTATGGGCTACGGCAGTGTAGTTCCTGGTCCGGAGGGGGAACAGGCGGTACCCCCCTTTTTTTCGGAGGGGGAACAGACGTACCCACCTGGGGGGGGGGAAGAAGGGGGGGGGGAGGGACCCGGAAGGGGGGGGGAGGACCCAAATTTGGAGAAAAGTCATTTTTTGAGGTCGAAAATTTGCCTCATTTTTGCCCCCTTTTAGGAAAAAAACCTCAATAAAAAAGGTCTTTTGGCGATTTTTGACGACATTGACCTAAAAATCACTCATTTTATGCCTAAAAATGCCTATTTTAGGCCAAAATTTGCTTATTTTAGGTAAAAATTGGGGGAGCAGACGTACCCGGAGGGGGAACAGTGGGGCAGGCGTACCATGGAGGGGGAACAGACGTACCCGAGGGGGGGGACCCCCCCCTCCCCCCCCAGGAACTACACTGGGCTACGGCAATAGTCCATTTAGCCCATGGGCGTGAAGTGAACGCCCCTGAGTGCCTTTACAATTGCACTTTACATTGGCAACAGATTCCGCATCAGAGATCGTATCCGAGTGACACATTGCCTTTCAAAATCTTCGGAATGGTTTCTTACGGTAGCGTGGGTAATTGAAAAAGAAATTTTTTGTCAAAATTGGCAGAAGTCACATCCTGAAATTTGGATCGGAGGCTCTATTAACTCACTGACCCCATTTTGGGGGGCTCAATTCCAGGGGGAGGCTCTATTAATTCACTGACCCGAATCTGAAAAATTGTTCCCGGAAATACCCCCCAAAACCCCTAAAAACGGGTTTAAAAGGATGTTTTTTCGCTTGTAATCACATTTATTCGTGTCTATTCGTCAATAGGAGGCGTATTATGTGCTCTGAACGAACAACAAACGTGCATAATTGTATCTTGTACACCACTATCAAGCCTTAATACACTACAGTATAGGGCAGTGTAGTTCCTGGGGGGAGGAGTCCCTGGGTACGTCTGTTCCCCCTCCATGGTACGCCTCTTCCCACTGGTTCCCCTCCGGGTACGTCTGCTCCCCCAATTTTTACCTAAAATAAGCAAATTTTGGGCCTAAAAATAGCATTTTTAGGCATAAAATAAAGTGATTTTTAGGTCAATGTCATAAAAAATCGCCAAAATACCTTTTTTATTCATGAGGTTTTTTCCGTGAAAAGGGGCAAAAATAGAGCCAAATTTTCGACCTCAAAAAAATGACTTTTCTCCAAATTTGGGTCCTCCCCCCCCCCTTCCCGGGTCCCTCCCCCCCCCTTCCCCCCAGGTGGGTACGTCTGTTCCCCCTCCGAAAAAAAGGGGGGTACCGCCTGTCTCCCCTCCGGACCAGGAACTACACTGGTATAGGGGATGTTACCGTAAAAACCTAAATAGAAGGGGGGGGGGCTCTATTAATTCACTGACCCCATTTTGGGGCTATTACGGGGGGGGGCTCTATTCCGGGGGGGCCTCTATTAATTCACTGACCCGAACCTGAAAAATTGTTCCCAGAAATGCCCCTAAAAACCCCTAAAAAGGGGTTTGAAGGTATGTTTTTTCGCTTGTAATCGCATTTATTCGTGTCTATTCGTCGATAAGAGGCTTATTATGTGCTCTGAACCAGAGGTCGCAATCGGGCCGGCCCGACCTCGGGCCGGGCCGGGCCGAGCCGGGCCGGGCCGCGATTTTGGGCTTTTGGCTCGGGCCGGGCCGGGCCGGAGATTTGGAGGGTCGGGCCGGGCCGGGCCGGGCACCCCGGCCCAGTGCTGTGGCTACTTTTGCGGGGCGGGTAGGGTACATAGGTGGAAAAAATCGGGGCGGGTAGGGGGGTAGTGTACCTGGGATCTTGGGGGGGGGGGGAAATCCGGTTTGGGGGGGGGGAGGGGGGGGAAGATTTTTCGGGGGGCGGGTAGGGTACAACACAAGTTTTTTCGCGTGCCTGTTTTTATGTGCTAAAAAGTGCATATATCGCGCGCAGCGCGCGATTTTTTGCACTTTTTTAGGGTTTTCGGTCGAAATTTGGGCATTTTTGACCGAAAAATGGGCATTTTGGGGGTAAAAATTGGGGCGGGTAGGGTACCAGGGCGGGGCGGGTAGGGGGGTAGGGTACCAGAGCGGGGCGGGTAGGGGGGTAGCGTACCAGGCCGGGGCGGGGTAGGGGTACCATTGGGGGGGGGGACCCCCCCCCCCCCCCCCCCCCCCCCCCCAGCCACAGCACTGCTCCGGGGCAGAGGTCGCAGCCCTCGCCCCCACCTCGGCCGGCCGGCCGCGATTTGCTTTTGCTCCGGCCGGGCCGGGGGGCCCCCCCCCCGGCCCGAAGCTTCTGAAGTGACTTATTTTACTGAAAAAGTAGGGGTTTTTTGTCCAAAATACTAAAATTTCTGACGGATTCAGCAAGTAAGTGATCAGTGTTGTCCAGTCGTGTGGCTACCCAGGCGTGCAATCAACCTACTGTACCACCAGAAAGGCCTGAAATCAACCTACCTACTGTACCGGCCGAGCTAGAGGGGAACAAAATTTTTTATGTCCAAGTTTAGATGAAAATGTACTCTAAAACCCTCAAAATTTTTCGATTATTTGGAATGAAAAATATGGATTTTATACCATTTTGAGCCAAAAATAGCAACCTACTGTACCAGCCCGGCGGCGGCGACCTACCTACTGTACCAGGATGGCGCGTCGGCGTCATCTACCTACTGTACCTAGGGGGGACCCCCCAGTCACACCATTGGTATTGTCTATCTGGCGACTTTTTCATGGAAAACAATGAAATTTCAACAAAAAAAAATTGATTCAAAAATCGCAAAAATTATGACAAAAATTGGGTTAAAATCTGAGCCAAAAATTCGGGCCGGGCCGGGCCGGAGATTTGGGGGTTCGGGCCGGGCCGGGCCGGAGATTTGGGGGTACGGGTCGGGCCGGGCCGGAGATTTGGGGGCTCGGGCCGGGCCGGCCAAACCCGGCCCGATTGCGACCTCTGCTCTGAACGAACAACAAACGTGCATAAATGTACCTGTGCACCACTATCAAGCCTTAATACACTACTGTATAGGGGATGTTACTTAGGGGGGGCTCTATTCCGGGGGGGCCTCTATTAATTCACTGACCCCTTTTTGGGGGGCTGTATTACGGGGGGGCTGTATTTAGGTTTTTACGGTACTTAGGGGGGGGCTCTATTAATTCACTGACCCCTTTTTGGGGGCTGTATTACGGGGGGTCTACTCCGGGAGGGGGCTGTATTTAGGTTTTTACGGTAATTTGATGTGGCATGCTTGGGAAAGCGACTATTCATTGCGTTCCAACTTTGTTGCAACTTCTAAAAGCACGCAAATAGCATTAAAACGCATGACCAGGCAAAAAACACCTAAAATCGGCGTTTTTTTTCAAAGTAGGGCTTGCACCTACTTTGGCCAGCTTGCACCTAAAAATTGGGGGGTTGCACCTAAGTTGCACCTCGTAAATTTTGAAAAAACCCCTGGGGACCCCCACCCCCCTGCTACACCAGTGCCCCCAAGTACTACCCTGAAAGGGGGCAAAAATCGGTATCGGTCAAATTTTCTACCTCAAAAAGTGACCTTTTCCTGAATTTGGGTCTTCCCCCAGGGAGGTACACTAACCGTCGCACGGAAAAAAGGGGTAGGTACACTAACCGCCACGCCGGACCAGGAACTACACTGGAACCCCATATACTTGCGTATTTTTCCGCAAAATATATTTTTGGAAACGAAACCGTTTTTTTCAAATATTTCCTAGTCTTTGTGTGACTTTCGTGTGTTGCAAAAAGATAAAATTTGATTTGATTTGAACCTATTTTTTTGTGAAAAAAATGGTTGCTTTCAATGAAAAAGTTGTCATTTAGACCCGGCCCGATCCTCAGCTCCGGCCCTGCCCGTCCCGAAGCTTGGACCAATAGCCCAAAATCGCGGCCCGGCCCGAGCTCGAGCCAGCCAGATTGCGCAAGCTGCTTTGAAGCGACTAATTTTACTGAAAGAATGGTCAATTTTTGTCAAATCCTACTCTTAATCTCTGATTGGGGGGACGGCGCCGGCCAAACCCGGTCCGATTGCGATCTCTAGAAAATCCTTTTTTTCGGAGCGTGGTAATTTTCGAAAATAAATTACCCGAAAAAAAATGCAAAATGGTGGAAGATTTTTTCGAGGGTTCGAACCTGTGTTAACATCAAGCATATTAACTGAACCGCTGCATTAAGAAAAAAAACGTTGTTGCAGATTGTGTGTGTGTGTCGCTTATGGTCTCCTCGTTGTTGCGTTGCTGATCCAATTCATTATCAAATCAACAATCAAATTTGACAAAATGTCAGGCAGCCAAATTAGTGGCTCGCATGGAGTTTTCAGCACAGGTTGGCTTTTTTAAGTCATTGCATGCATAGGCAATGCCACGCCGCGCAGCGTTGCCACAAAACAGAAAGTTTTTTTTCAGAAAGTTTTTTCTTTTTTAAAAAAAGTCGACACTTTTTTTAACAAAAACAAAAAATAAGCATAGGATGTTTTCGACTTTTTTTGTCCCCAGAATGCACGAAATCTGCTCAATTTTCACCCCAAAACGCATAAATTTTCTCCCGAGAGTAACTTATAACCACGTTTTTGTCACTTGTGCGCAATTTCAACACCTTTGGTGAACTTGCCGTTCAAGTTTCTATCCGTACAGATACTTTTCCTTCATTTTTTCTTCGATACTGGAAAAGTTCACTTCGCCGACTTTAAAAAAAAACAAAAAAACTTGTCTTTAAAAAAAACGAAAAAAAACTAGTTTTTCTTTTTTTTCAACGCTGACATGCGTGTTTGTTTCAATTAGGCACATGCCTGCCACCCGCCAGAACCTTTGAGAAAATTGTGATTGCAGCAGCAGGGCTGGCTGGTTGGGCCACCATGCCAACGGTGCCCCCTCCAGCTCCACTACCGGCGGCAGCGAAACCGATGGCACAACCCGAACCCAGCTCGAACAATGTGGACACCACCGAGACGGTGGAGGCGAATATTGATACGGTAGGTGGATGTATTAATTCAGGATTTGTGTTTTTTTAGTTGTTATACGAAATACGAATAGTTGATCTTGTTCGAGAATGACGGACGTATAGGTAACATACGTTACTTTATTTGCATTTGCAAGCGTGCACAGTATGTCAGGAAAATTCCGGACTTATGGGTAAATTCTCCAAATATTTGCAAATTTTGATGCATGAATTTTAGATTTCCTGCGCTTGAATTCTACAACTAAATAGTAGTTGACGATGCCGATTTTGAGGTGTTTAGAACATGACCGTCATTTGCGATTCCTCTTTGACAGCTTAAAAACCCGAATCTCACTCAGCAAAGCCATGGTATCCATTCACTCACCAGCTGTTTTCTCCCAATATTCTTGAACTTCTTTTGCCCGTTGATTGCAGAGCGCGTCCAAATCTCCGATTCCCGTGAACGACAGACACGACGAGCATGAAAGTGACGATGGTGGAGCTGGTTAGTTGATAGGATTCGAATTTGGCTAAGTTTTTTGCTCGAAAGTCCATGATTGTTTCGTTCGTTTCGTTTTTTTTGTGAAATTACCCGGCGAAACCTAGGCGTAGTTGGATCTCCAAAAATATTACAGTATTTTTTAGTTCTTCTGTTCACAACTAATGTTTTGTCATACGCTCGCAACCTCTTGTGGTGTGCTGCTGACTGAGACGGTAAAAAAAAGTGCAGTGCTTCTTGCATATAGTGGTGCGAACATTTTGGAACGGTTGAATAGTCGACCACCGCGCGTTGTTTTTGCTGAGAGATACATAAAATAGAATTTGCGAAATGAAAAGCGACATCGCAGGGCAGGATCGAGTAGAAAAGCGTGCATGTACAAAAACAAATGCAGACAACGACGAAGATATGACCCCTGTTTCCCCTGGAAAGATCACGCGCGGGCAAGCGAAGATCAGGAGGAGGACTCCATGCCCGCCAGTGAACCTACAGCGCAACAGGAGGAGGTGGGGATTTTAGTTTGTTTTGTGTTTTTTTGCAAACTCTTCCTTGAACTCGAAACTCATTACTGAACACTCGAGCATCTGTTTATTATGAATTTAGGGAAACATTTTGAGCTGTGCCTGTGCGTAATGGTAAAGTTGACCGTGGTGTTTGGTTGCTGAAATTTTGCCTTACACATGAAAAAAATCTGGTATTCGTTTATTGCATATCGTTGCTAATTATTATTTTGCGAAGACCTGCACCTGACGGCAAATTTCCTGGCGTCCTTCCACTAAAACTGGCTGGATCAACGTTGCAACACCGATCTCTTGTAGGGTCGATCCACAGACCACTCGAAGAGCTGCAATTGTAATGTGAACTGTCAATCAAATGTCAATGTCCTGTCAGCCAGTTTTAGTGGAAGGACGCCAGGAAATTTGCCGTCAGGTGCAGGTCTTCGCAAATAATAATTAGCAACGATATGCAATAAACGGTATATCAATTTTTTTCATGAAGGCAAAATTTCAGCAACCAAACACCACGGTCAACTTTGCCACCATTACGCACAGGCACAGCTCAAAATGTTTCCCTAAATCCAATAAGAGAATAGATGCTCGAGTGTTCAATAATGAGTTTCGAGTTCAAGGCAGAGTTTGCCAAAAAAACACAAAACAAACTAGATTCGTTTCTCCCGTATCGCTGTCGGTTCACTGGCGGGGCACCTGGAGTCCTCCTCTTGACATTCCCGGCGCTTGATCTTCAGGGGAAACAGGGGTCATATCTTCGTCGTTGTCTGCATTTGTTTTTGTACATGCACGCTTTTCTTACTACTCGATCCTGCCCTGCGATGTCGCTTTTCATTTCGCAAATTCTATTTTATGTATCTCTCAGCAAAAACAACGCGCGGTGGTCGACTATTCAACCGTTCCCAAAATGTTCGCACCACTATATGCAAGAAGCACTGCACTTTTTTTTACCGTCTCAGCAGCACACCACAAGAGGATGCGAGCGTATGACAAAACATTAGTTGTGAACAGAAGAACTAAAAAATACTGTAATATTTTTGGAATATCTACTTACGCCTAGGTTTCGCCGGGCCTCGTTCCCATAAAAAAACGAAACGAACGAAACAATCATGGACTTTCGAGCAAAAAACTTAGCCAAATTCGAATCCTATCAACTAACCAGCTCCACCATTGTTGCGTTTCATGCTCGTCGTGTCTCGTCGTTCACTGTAATCGGAGATTTGGACGTGTACTGTGATCAATGAAAAAAAGAAGTTCAAGAATATTGGAGAAAACAGCTGGTGAGTGAATGGATACCATGGCTTTCCTGAGTGAGATTCGGGTTTTTAAGCTGTCAAAGAGGAATCGCAAATGACGGTCATGTTCTAAACACCTCAAAATCGGCATCGTCAACTACTATTGTAGTTGTAGAATTCAAGCGCAGGAAATCTAAAATTCATGCATCAAAAATTTGCAAATATTTGGAGAATTTACCCATAAGTCCGGAAATTTCCTGACATACTGTGCACGCTTGCAAATGCAAATAAAGTAAACGTATGTTACCTATACGTCCGTCATTCTCGAACAAGATCAACTATTCGTAATTTCGTATAACAACTAAAAAAACACAAATCCTGAATTAATACATCCACCTACCGTATCAATATTCGCCTCCACCGTCTCTGGGTGGTGTCCACATTGTTCGAGCTGGGTTCGGGTTGTGCCATCGGTTTCGCTGCCGCCGGTAGTGGAGCTGGAGGGGGCACCGTTGGCATGGTGGTCATAACCAGCCAGCCTTGCTGCTGCAATCACAACTCTCTCCAAGGTTCTGGCGGGTGGCAGGCATGTGCCTAATTCCAACAAACACGCATGTCAGCGTTGAAAAAAAGAAAAACTAGTTTTTTTTCGTTTTTTTTCAAAGACAAGTTTTTTTGTTTTTTTTTAAAGTCGGCGAAGTGAACTTTTCCAGTATCGAAGAAAAAATGAAGGAAAAGTATCTGTACGGATAGAAACTTGAACGGCAAGTTCACCAAAGGTGTTGAAATTGCGCACAAGTGACAAAAACGTGGTTATAAGTTACTCTCGGGCAGTGTAGTTCCTGGTCCGGAGGGGGAACAGACGTACCCTCCACTATTTTCGGAGGGGGAACAGACGTACCTACCTGGGGGGGGGGAAGGGGGGGGGGGACGTCCCAATTTGGGGGGGGGGGACGGAAAAAAGTCATTTTTTGAGGTCGAAAAATTGGACTATTTTTGCCTTCTTTTACGAAAAATCCCCTATAAAAAGGGTATTTTGGCGTTTTTTTGGAGGTTTCACCTAAAGTTTACCTATTTTTGGCCTAAAAATGCCTATTTTAGGCCTAAATTTGCCCATTTTAGGAAAAAATTGGGGGAGCAGACGTACCCGGAGGGGGAACAGTGGGGCAGGCGTACCTCGGAGGGGGGACAGACAAGACTAGGGGTCCCCCTCCCCCCCCCCCCAGGAACTACACTGCTCTCGGGAGAAAATTTATGCGTTTTGGGGTGAAAATTGAGCAATTTCGTGCATTCTGGGGACAAAAAAAGTCGAAAATATCCTATGCTTATTTTTTCGTTTTTTTTTGAAACCCACTTTTTTTAAAAAACAAGCACTTTTAAAAAAACTTTCTGTTTTTTGTGGCAACGCTGCGCGGCGTGGCATCGCCGATGCATGCAATAACTTAAAAAAAGCCAACCTGTGCTGAAAACTCCATGCGAGCCACTAATTTGGCTGCTCTGACATTTTGTCAAATTTGATTGTTGATTTGATAATGAATTGGATCAGCAACGCAACAACGAGGAGACCATAAGCGACACACACACACAATCTGCAACAACGTTTTTTTTCTTAATGCAGCGGTTCAGTTAATATGCTTGATGTTAACAGAGATTCGAACCCTCGAAAAAATCTTCCAACTATTTTGCATTTTTTTTTCGGATTATTTTCGAAAATCACCACGCTCCGAAAAAAAAACGATTTTCTAGAGCAATTGAATCGGACCGGCTTTGGCCGGCGCCGTCCCCCCAATTAACAGAGATTAAGAGTAGGATTTGACAAAAAAGTGACCATTCTTTCAGTAAAATTAGTCGCTTCAAAGAAGATTGTGCAATCTGGCTGGGCCTGAGCTCGGGGCCGGGCCAAGGATTTTGGGCTATTGGTTCAAGCTTCGGGAGCCGGGCAGGGGCCGGAGATGAGGATCGGGCCGGGGTTGTAAACGACAACTTTTTCATTGAAAGCAACCATTTACCCCCCCCCCCCCCCCCGTAACAAACCAGCCCCAAAAAAAGGGGTCAGTGAATTAATAAGAGCCCCCCGAATAGCAGCCCAAAGTAAAAATATTCCCCTTACTGTAGTGTAAAGTGTATTAAGGCTCAGACAGCGGTGTACAAGATACAGTTATGTATGTTTGTTGTTCGTTCAGAGCAGATAATACACCTCCTATTTTGACGCAATAGACACGGTATAAATGCGTTACAAGCGAAAAAACATCCTTTTAAACCCGTTTTTAGTGGTTTCTGGGTATCTTCCGGGAATAATTTTCAGGCTTTCGGGTCAGTGAATTAATAGAGCCTCCCCCCGAATTTGGGCCCCCCGTAATAGAGCCCCCAAAATGGGTCAGTGAGTCAATACAGATCTTCTATTTAGGTTTTTACGGTACCTGTTTTCAGAGACCATAACCTGATGTTTCGGTTTATCTCTCTCTTTTTTCATTATATTTATTGCTCATGTAAGTTTATGTTAAGATTTGGTGTTGTCTGCTCGTCTAATATTGGTCATTAAAAATAATATTGTATAATATTATATTATAACATATTATATTAGTAAATCTATACTCGGCCGGAAAAAAAGTTATTTTTTTCCCAAAAAACCGAAAAAAAAACCGTTTTTTTCAGGGCCGAATTTTAACGAGAATTTTCATTTTCCGGAAATTTTTCCAAGCGGCAAGTTTTGGAAAAAAACGGTTTTTTTTTCCAAAAATTTCCGAAATATTTTCAAAGGTTGCGAAGAATGTTGTCAAGAACCAATGTAAATCGGCGTTACAGTTCAAAAATGAGCAGTTTTCAAATCTCCAAGTGCATTTTAGCCGGAATTTTTCAGGCCATTTCCTGACAAACTTTTCTCCAAAATAGACGTTTTTGGAGCATGGAATCCTTAAGTACTGGAAAAATATTTGGAAAAAAACGAATTTTTTTCCGAAAATATATTTTGCGGAAAATACAAATAGTAGTAGATTTATAATATTGTCATGTTCTGCTGTAGATACTTGTGTAATCTTATTACCAATACCAGGTACTAACTGTGCGCGAAAGTGCAATTAGACCAGAAACAAAATTTTTTGTTGATGTCGACCAAACACCAAAGGTTTTCGACTGAATTTAGTGGAAGGAACGAAGAAGCGCGCGCATTTTGTTCAATTTAGGGGGGGGGTCAATTATTGGGAGGGTTTTTCATTTGCCGAACTAAAAAAATCCTTGTTAATAATGCCCATAAATGGCTTGTTTTCGGTATTTTGAACTTCAACAGCGGCAATTATGCTTAGAAAGCTGCATTATGTTGTGTACGCAAGCTTAAACAACGTTTACCAAAACAGCCCCAGGAGGGAGGGGGGGGGGGAAATGGGGGGATCATCTAATGGGGGGGGGGAAACCGAAATTTATTTTCAAGCACTTAGGGGGGTTGACGATAGATAGATGGTGGGGGGGGGTCGCCAAAAATCAAGGGATAGTATCTGTTTCCGAAGTAGGTACCGTAATGTCGGAAATAGAACCCCCCATTAATTGACCCCCCCCCATTAATTGAACCCCCCTAAATGGCTCGAAATAAAAATAGAACCCCCCCCCCATTAATTGACCCCCCCATTAATAGAACCCCACCCCCAACCTTCACCGTACCACAGATTGGTGGTATGGTAGGGCTGTGTTGTTGTGTCAAACGTTGTTTAAGCTTGCGTACACAACATAATGCAGCTTTCTAAGCATAATTGCCGCTGTTGAAGTTAGAAAATACCGAAAACAAGCCATTTTTATGGGCATTATTAACAAGGATTTTTTTCGTCGGGGGGGGGGGGGGCAAATGAAAAATATAACCCCTCCCAATAATTGACCCCCCCCCATAAATTGAACAAAATGCGCTGCGCGGCTTCTTCGTTCCTTCCACTAAATTCCATCGAAACCTTTGGTGTTTGGTCGACATCGACAAAAAATATTTATTGGTCTGATTGCACTTCGCGCACAGTTAGTACCTGGTATTGGTAATAAGATTCAACAAATACTACAGCAGAACATGACAATATTATAATATACTATACTTGCGTATTTTTCCGCAAAATATATTTTTGGAAAAAAAACCGTTTTTTTTCCAAATATTTTTCCAGTACTTAAGGATACCCATGGTCCAAAAACGTCTATTTTGGAGAAAATTTTGTCGGGAAATGGCCTGAAACCGGCTAAAAATGCACTTGGAGATTAAAAAGTGCTCATTTTGAACTGTTTAGCACCGATTTACATTGGTTTTGACAACATTCTTTCGCAACCTTTGAAAATATTTCGGAAATTTTTGGAAAAAAAACCGTTTTTTTCCAAAAGTTGCCACTTGGAAAAATTTCCGGAAAAATAAAAACGTATTTTTCCGGGCCTCGGAAAAAAAACGGTTTTTTTTCGGTTTTTTTTCGGAAAAAAAACGGTTTTTTTTCCGGCCCGCAAGTATATTAAATATACTAATATAATATATTATAATATAATATTATACAATATTATTTTTAATGACCAATATTAGACGAGCAGACAACACCAAATATTAACATAATTACATGAGCAATAAATATAATGAAAAAAGAGAGAGATAAACCGAAACATCAGGTTATGGTCTGAAAACAGGTACCGTAAAAACCTAAATAGAAGGGGGCTCTATTAACTCACTGACCCCATTTTGGGGGGCTCTATTACGGGGGGGCTCAATTCCGGGGGGAGGCTCTATTAATTCACTGACCCGAACCTGAAAAATTGTTCCCGGAAATACCCCCCAAAACCACTAAAAACGGGTTTAAAAGGATGTTTTTTCGCTTGTAATCACATTTATTCGTGTCTATTCGTCAATAGGAGGCGTATTATGTGCTCTGAACGAACAACAAACGTGCATAATTGTATCTTGTACACCACTATCAAGCCTTAATACACTTACACTACAGTATAGGGGATGTTACTTAGGGGGGCTCTATTCCGGGGGCTCTATTAATTCACTGACCCCTTTTTGGGGGCTGTATTACGGGGGGGGGGGGGGGGGTAAATGGTTGCTTTCAATGAAAAAGTTGTCATTTAGACCCGGCCCGATCCTCATCTCCGGCCCTGCCCGTCCCGAAGCTTGAACCAATAGCCCAAAATCGCGGCCCGGCCCGAGCTCGAGCCAGCCAGATTGCGCAATCTTCTTTGAAGCGACTAATTTTACTGAAAGAATGGTCACTTTTTGTCAAATCCTACTCTTAATCTCTGATTGGGGGGACGGCGCCGGCCAAAGCCGGTCCGATTGCGATCTCTAGAAAATCGTTTTTTTTTCGGAGCGTGGTAATTTTCGAAAATAAATTACCCGAAAAAAAAATGCAAAATGGTGGAAGATTTTTTCGAGGGTTCGAACCTGTGTTAACATCAAGCATATTAACTGAACCGCTGCATTAAGAAAAAAAACGTTGTTGCAGATTGTGTGTGTGTGTCGCTTATGGTCTCCTCGTTGTTGCGTTGCTGATCCAATTCATTATCAAATCAACAATCAAATTTGACAAAATGTCAGGCAGCCAAATTAGTGGCTCGCATGGAGTTTTCAGCACAGGTTGGCTTTTTTTAAGTTATTGCATGCATAGGCAATGCCACGCCGCGCAGCGTTGCCACAAAACAGAAAGTTTTTTTAAAAGTGCTTGTTTTTTAAAAAAAGTCGGCACTTTTAAAAAAAAACAAAAAATAAGCATAGGATATTTTCGACTTTTTTTGTCCCCAGAATGCACGAAATTGCTCAATTTTCACCCCAAAACGCATAAATTTTCTCCCGAGAGCAGTGTATTTCCTGGGGGGGGGGGGGGGGGGGGGGGGGCCCCCCCCCCCCCCCTCGGGTACGTCTGTTCCCCCTCCGAGGTACGCCTGCCCCACTGTTCCCCCTCCGGGTACGTCTGCTCCCCCAATTTTTTTCCTAAAATGGGCAAATTTAGGCCTAAAATAGGCATTTTTAGGCCAAAAATAGGTAAACTTTAGGTGAAACCTCCAAAAAAACGCCAAAATACCCTTTTTATAGGGGATTTTTCGTAAAAGAAGGCAAAAATAGTCCAATTTTTCGACCTCAAAAAATGAATTTTTTCCGTCCCCCCCCCCCAAATTGGGACTTCCCCCCCCCCCCCCTTCCCCCCCCCCCAGGTAGGTACGTCTGTTCCCCCTCCGAAAATAGTGGAGGGTACGTCTGTTCCCCCTCCGGACCAGGAACTACACTGCCCGAGAGTAACTCATAACCACGTTTTTGTCACTTGTGCGCAATTTCAACACCTTTGGTGAACTTGCCGTTCAAGTTTCTATCCGTACAGATACTTTTCCTTCATTTTTTCTTCGATACTGGAAAAGTTCACTTCGCCGACTTTAAAAAAAACAAAAAAACTTGTCTTTAAAAAAAACGAAAAAAAACTAGTTTTTCTTTTTTTCAACGCTGACATGCGTGTTTGTTTCAATTAGGCACATGCCTGCCACCCGCCAGAACCTTTGAGAAAATTGTGATTGCAGCAGCAGGGCTGGCTGGTTGGGCCACCATGCCAACGGTGCCCCCTCCAGCTCCACTACCGGCGGCAGCGAAACCGATGGCACAACCCGAACCCAGCTCGAACAATGTGGACACCACCGAGACGGTGGAGGCGAATATTGATACGGTAGGTGGATGTATTAATTCAGGATTTGTGTTTTTTTAGTTGTTATACGAAATACGAATAGTTGATCTTGTTCGAGAATGACGGACGTATAGGTAACATACGTTACTTTATTTGCATTTGCAAGCGTGCACAGTATGTCAGGAAAATTCCGGACTTATGGGTAAATTCTCCAAATATTTGCAAATTTTGATGCATGAATTTTAGATTTCCTGCGCTTGAATTCTACAACTAAATAGTAGTTGACGATGCCGATTTTGAGGTGTTTAGAACATGACCGTCATTTGCGATTCCTCTTTGACAGCTTAAAAACCCGAATCTCACTCAGCAAAGCCATGGTATCCATTCACTCACCAGCTGTTTTCTCCCAATATTCTTGAACTTCTTTTGCCCGTTGATTTCAGAGCGCGTCCAAATCTCCGATTCCCGTGAACGACAGACACGACGAGCATGAAAGTGACGATGGTGGAGCTGGTTAGTTGATAGGATTCGAATTTGGCTAAGTTTTTTGCTCGAAAGTCGATGATTGTTTCGTTCGTTTCGTTTTTTTTTGTGAAAATTACCCGGCGAAACCTAGGCGTACTTGGATCTCCAAAAATATTACAGTATTTTTTAGTTCTTCTGTTCACAACTAATGTTTTGTCATACGCTCGCATCCTCTTGTGGTGTGCTGCTGAGACGGTAAAAAAAAGTGCAGTGCTTCTTGCATATAGTGGTGCGAACATTTTGGGAACGGTTGAATAGTCGACCACCGTGCGTTGTTTTTGCTGAGAGATACATAAAATAGAATTTGCGAAATGAAAAGCGACATCGCAGGGCAGGATCGAGTAGTAGAAAAAGCGTGCATGTACAAAAACAAATGCAGACAACGACGAAGATATGACCCCTGTTTCCCCTGAAGATCAAGCGCCGGCAAGCGAAGATCAGGAGGAGGACTCCATGCCCGCCAGTGAACCGACAGCGCAACAGGAGGAGGTGGGATTTTAGTTTGTTTTGTGTTTTTTGGCAAACTCTGCGTTGAACTCGAAACTCATTACTGAACACTCGAGCATCTATCTGTCTGTTATGAATTTAGGGAAACATTTTGAGCTGTGCCTGTGCGTAATGGTAAAGTTGACCCTGGTGTTTGGTTGCTGAAATTTTGCCTTACCATGAAAAAAATCTGGTATTCGTTTATTGCATATCGTTGCTAATTATTATTATTGCGAAGACCTGCACCTGACGGCAAATTTCCTGGCGTCCTTCCACTAAAACTGGCTGGATCAACGTTGCAACACCGATCTCTGTAGGGTCGATCCACAGACCACCGAAGAGCTGCAATTGTAATGTGAACTGTCAATCAAATGTCAATGTCCTGTCAGCCAGTCCATCCAACTATACTTGCGTATTTTTCCGCAAAATATATTTTTGGAAAAAAAACCGTTTTTTTTCGGGAAAAAAACCGTTTTTTTCCAAATATTTTTCCTGTACTTAAGGATACCCACGGTCCAAAAACGCCTATTTTGGAGAAAATTTTGTCTGGAAATGGCCTGAAACGGGCTACAAATGCACTTGGAGATTAAAAAGTGCTCATTTTGAACTGTTTAGCACCGATTTACATTGGTTTTGACAACATCCTTTAGTTAGTTTATAGCGTCGACACCCACTCAATAATACATAAATAAGAAGATTAAGTGAAAGAAGCATAATTACAAGACCGGGTGTGGAGTTTACGGACATGAAAATAAATACAAAACAGGGTGTGCAAGTTACGGGAATGAAAAATAAATACAAAACCAGGACAGGAAAGGGTGAGAAGGTGGACGAACTCACGGACAGACAGACACAGACAACATGCAATCAGAAATTAAATGTACGCAGGCAGAGCCACAACAATGTACAACGGTGCAATACCGGACGGTGCGGAATACTGTGACATAAAATCCGAAAGCAATCTGTTAGATCGTCCATCTTTGTGTCCGTAGCGCATCTTTTTCCGCGGTGGCCAGCCGCTCAGGAGGACCATCGCCCCTTCCCACATTGTCCTTGCAGGCCAGTAGTCCAATGTGGTGCCACTCGGGGCTCCGGCTTGCGCATGGTTCCATTAATCGGAAAGTTTTCGGCGAATTCGGCCGGCGCTGCCATTTGCCACAGCGGCAGCGTCGTTGCTCGGGCGCCACCACGGGAAGGTATTCGCCTCGGCCTCGACAACATCCTTTCGCAACCCTTGAAAATATCTCGGAAATTTTTGGAAAAAAAA
The DNA here is from genome assembly GCA_030248065.1 of Rhynchonema sp. JSB1_4. NCBI lineage: Eukaryota > Metazoa > Nematoda > Chromadorea > Monhysterida > Xyalidae > Rhynchonema > Rhynchonema sp. JSB1_4. The sequence goes on from JASAMV010004226.1 coordinate 43,621, forward strand.
CCTTTTTTTTCCAAAAGTTGCCACTTGGAAAAATTTCCGGAAAAATAAAAACGTATTTTTCCGGGCCTCGGAAAAAAAACGGTTTTTTTCGGTTTTTTTTTTTTCGGAAACAAAAACGGTTTTTTTTCGGCCCGCAAGTATACATCCAACCATCGCAACCACAATTCTTCCAGGAACGATCGCCAATGGCGCAGCCGGTGTCCGAAGAATCGAATGAATCTGCGCCAGCGGAACCCGAACACGAAAAGGCAGAGAAAGTGGCTGATTCGTGGGAGATTATCGACGATAAAGAGGTTCAAGATGCGAAGCAACAGGCTGCGGCCGAACAGGAGAAGGTATTGGCATTATCGCGTTATTTGAAATGTATTTAGCTTTTTTGATTTTTGTGGTTGTTGTTGTTGTGGTTCGCATTGGTCGAGCTTGGCTTTGTGATCGGATTTCCTGTTCATTGGGTGAACCTAACCTTGGTTTGGTCGCGTTGCTTTTATGTATCGCAGGAATTTTGATATCTGCGAGGTCCGCAATTGACACACGGAAAGGTTGTTTCTCGGGCAACGAAATGCGCACCCTCGGTCAAAGCGCAGCGATCGAAATTAATCGCGCTAATAAGATAAACTAATCGCGAAGCAAACAAATGTAATCCGATCACCAAGTTTAGAAGCTGGCAGCGGCAAGGCACTGTTACTTTTGCCTGGCTGCATGCTGGCATTCTGGGATTTTTTTATTCTATAACGTGTTTGTATGTGTGTGGGAGAGTCTTTCTTTTCTGTTGTTAATCCTAACATTTTTGGGTATTTAGATTACTAGGCGGTTGATTACAAGTTTTATCTGTTGTTGCATTGCAGTTCAACAGCTATAACGTTTCACTCACACATCCACCCATCCTATCCCTGTAGCAAGTAGCATGTGTTGTGTGTTTCTGTTTCGTAATGTTTCGCCTCCTAACGTGTGTATTATAGGAAGAGGAAATTGACGAAATGGAAGAGCCACAGCAAGAAGAAGAACCGGAACCCGAACAGGCGCCGTCTGAGGAACCGGAATCGATTTCGCCAGAACCGGAACAGGAAGAACCCAAAGAGCCGGAACCTGCGGGATCCGCACCAGAGCCTGAACCGGAAAAAATAGCAAAAGCTGAACCCGAGGTGCTTGCGCTAGAATTACATCTGTGTCGTTTCTATCTTTTCATCTTCTGATAATTCATTTCAGTAACAGCAAGCAGCATAACACAAGTGGATGTTGTTGTTGCCTGTCTTCCTTTTCATGTTTTTTTTCGTTTCTTTCATAATCTTTTGTAAACCTTTCGTTTCGGTTCGGTATCAAGTTTGGTATGGCGATCTGATTGTCTCTGCTTTGGTCACGCCTGCATGCCGAGTTTGAACCATGGATTTTGTTTTGACGTCGCCGATTTTGACCAGTGTGGGAACTACTTTTTACGCTGGTCGAAACTGGTGGCACCAGGAACTTTTGAATTACAAATACAAAATCCTCAGTACAAGTGACCGATGCTGATTCTCTCTGATCGCCGTGTTTGATAGCGGCAGCCTCTGTTTCTATTTCAAATCGAAAGTCGCAAAAAAACATCTTCAGGCGGCAGCTGCAAGTGAAGAAAAGAAAGACGAAGCGCCGGTGGCAGCCGAGCCACCGAAGAAAGTACTACCCAAGTGGATGGTTGAGGACGCGAACGCACCACCGAGCTCGCCTGAACCGGAAGAGACCGAACAAGATACGACGCCCGCGAAGACCGACAGCGCGGATAAAACTGGTTGGATTATTCTCGGTGCTTGAAACAATGTCCAACAGACAATCGTAACTTATTTCATTTTTACTTCGACCTCCTTTTCTTCAGGAGCACTTGATCTTCGTATTTATACCATTCGTGAAAAAAAGTGGAAAAGTTTGCACACAGTACTTGATTTTTTTTGACATTCCTGCACAACAAATCTGCTTGAGACATTCTTTTAATCACCAATAATAGTGAATTGCTGTTTACAAAAAAAATCAAACTTTAATCCGACACCCATTTATGCAGACGAGCCGCCGAGCGAGACGACCACGTCGCCCACCCCCGCAAGCACGCCCGGTCGCGGACGGGGCAGGGGTCGGGGCAAGGCCAGGGCAACTCCCGTTCAGTTGGATGATAGTGGGGAACCCGTCGGTGCGTTGTTGGGGTGGGCATGTTAAGATAATGTTTTGGGGATAAATGCGTTGCCTGATCCCCGAAACGCACCCCGTTCTTGTGAACTGAGAGCGGTCACGTGTCTGTGAGTTGCTTGCACTTTATAGATCAGGCATGTGTTTGAAGAAATTATCCTCAAAAATATTGTCGCAATCTAGTGTTGTGATCGACGCTCGTGATGCGATGGGTTTCTGTTATTTTCTCGGCGGCAAATGTGCTGAATCAGCGCGGCAGCGAAGCTTGTTCTGATTAGTCTAGTTGCGAAACATTTAACGTCATCCCGCACACCTGCAGCAAACAGCTTTCGCACGTTAGGGCATTTCCATTATCGTCTACAAAAAATTCTGCCAGAAAAAAAAACGAAATGACTTGCCAGAATGTCCAACCGAAGAAAAATAATTTTGCAAAAAAAATTCTCACTTTTATGCAGGTCGTCGCCGTTCAGCGAGGGCGTCGGCGGCCAAAGTGAACTACGCCGAGAAGGCCGGCACGCCCGATGTTGAGCCGACGCCGAAACGAGCGAAACGCGCGCACGAAAGTGATGATGATGCTGATTATGGTGATTGTGGTGGGACTAATCACTCACAATCACACTAATTTTTGGGTTGCTTGCTGCTTGACAGATGTGCTGTGGGACTAAATTGAATGGCTTGGTTGTTTAGATGAGAATTTAGAAATCGCTACTTGACGATTACTACTGAATGTTTTACAACGGTCTTTTGTGAGAGTCCGAAACAATTGAACAAAATTGTCGATAGAAATGGAAAGCAGTGTTTAGCTTAGCGTGAGCCTACAAACTACTGGCGGGTGTTGCTTCTTTCCTATGCCAATGACTGACGATATGGTGGTTGTTCAACATTTGGATGTAATTGAAGTGGAACAGGCTGCGGCCGAACAGGAGAAGGTATTGACATAATCGCGTTATTTGAAATACATTTAGCTTTTTTTGATTTTTGTGGTTGTTCCTGTTGTTGTGGTTCGTATTGGTCGAGCTTGGCTTTGTGATCGGATTTCCCGTTCATTGGGTGAACCTTACATTGGTTTGGTCGCGTTGCTTTTATGTATCGCAGGAATTTTGATATCTGCGAGGTCCGCAATTGACACACGGAAAGGTTGTTTCTCTGGCAACGAAATGCGCACCCTCAGTCAAAGCGCAACAATCGAAATTAATCGCGCTAATAAGATTAACTAATCGCAAAGCAAACAAAGGTAATCCGATCACCAAGTTTAGAAGCTGGTACAGGCAAGGCA
>JASAMV010004227.1:0-78743 GCA_030248065.1 Rhynchonema sp. JSB1_4
CCTGCCTGTATTCCGTTGGTCCCACTAGAGCGGGGGCGTCATATGGTTGTGGATGTTGGTTGAGAAGTGTGGGTTGCTGTGTAGTTGGCGGCAACAGTTGACTAGTGGAGTGGGGGGCTACGATGAAATAAAAGATGGGTAACAGCAATCAGAATAAGATAATGAAACATGTTACAAATGGTCACACAATAACTGGTCGGAACTATGCAGAAAAGATGAGTGGGTGGAAATAAAAATAGCGCACGGATGAGGTGCCAATTTGTACCTTGGTTAGGGCGGCCTTACGTAAAACTAGGAAATAGGAAATCTAGTGCGTGTTAAAACTATTTTTTTGGGAAACTGGATACGATAAGTTAGGAAATAGGAAATAGGAAATATGCTGTTGAGAGCAAATAGCAGGATGCATCACCACAAATTTAGAAGACAGCCTTACGGATCCTTGAAGCTGGGCTTAATCCCCCTGAAGTTACGAGTGACACTGCCGGCCAGTCAGAACAGCCTTAGTACCGTTTTCCCGAGCTGATGACGCCCACTTTCAACAGAAATGGCGGAACATTTATTAGTCAAGCATGCATCGTGCACAGACACGCAACTCTATCCAAAGCACTTTGTTGAACTGCATTTCTGTTTGGTTCTGCCGATAGCGCCAAACATTTTCTAGTTTCTACTTGCTAACTTTTTGAAAAAAAGATGTGGGAAAGAGGAAATATTTCCTATTTCCTAGTTTCATGTCCAATTCTCTGAAAATGGATTTAGCATGTCCACCATTTCCTATTTCGTAGTTTTACGTTATGCTGGCCTTAAATACAGTCAGATACAGCCATGCAGCAGCTGTCAATGATAAAGAATTCTAATCTAATAAATGAGGCCCGGCTGGTCCTGGCTTTTCCAACTTGGGCTGAGGCCGGAGATTTTGTAGATTGGCCCTGGGCCGGGTGAGCTAAGGCTCAGGGCTCAACGGTAGACGAAGGAAGGCTCGATCGGGAAACTAGGCTGGGCCGGGCAGGACCGGGCCTGAGGGGGCTTTTGCTACCCCGCGACCCCCTGGCTTGGGCCGAGGTAGGGGGAGCCCTCAGGGGCCCGTCCCGGCCCCGAGTCAGCCGCAGCCCCGCTCGCGGGCTTGGCCCCGGAGTCAGTTAGTGAAGGCCCCCCCCCCGGGCCCGGCCCGAGTCAGCGAACCCCCCCCCCCGCCGCCCGGCCCGAGTTAGCGACAGCCCCCGCCTCGGCCCGGCCCGAGTTAGCGAAAGCCCCCGGGCCCGGCCCGAGTCATGGAGCCCCCCACCCGGCCCGGCCCAGCCCGAGTTAGCGAACGCCCCCGGGCCCGGCCCGCGTCCTGGACCCCCTCCCCGGTCCGGCCCGAGTTAGCGACAGTCCCCCCCGGGCCTGACCCGCGTGAGCGACAGCCCCCGCGGCCCGGCCCAGCCCGCGTTAGCGAAAGCCCCGTCGGGCCCGGGGGGGGGCTTTCGTCAACTTGGTCGGGGCCGGGCCCGGGAGGGGGGGTTGACTAACTCGGGCCGGGACGGGCCCCCGGGGGCCGGTCGACAGGGTCACTTTTTGGGTTCCCGTCATACATGTTGAATTAGTGACTCGGTTAGTACTTAAGCGTGACTCGGTTGGAGGCGTGCGAAGTACAGCCCTTCAAATGAGGCGTGCGAAAAACAAATTGCGTCAAATGAGGCGTGCGACGTACAGTGAGGCGTGCGAAGGACATACGACACGAAATGAGGCGTACGACGTACATTGAGGCGTGCGAAAGACAAACGGCGTGAAATGAGGCGTGCGACGTACAGTGAGGCGTGCCAAGTACACTGAGGCGTGCCAAAGTCAGCCAAGATGAGGCGTGCGAAAGACAACCGACACAAAATGAGGCGTGCGACGTACAGTGAGGCGTGCGAAAGACATCCGACGTCAAATGAGGCGTACGAAGGACACCAGACGCCAAATGAGGCGTGCGAAAGACACACCCACTTCAAATGAGGCGTGCGAAAGTCACCTCCACTTCAAATGAGGCGTGCCAAGTTCATTCGTATATTATGTACCACTGACATCTGCAGTGGCTTGTACCATGCTGATATATGATGCGGCGTACCAAGTACGCTTAGAATGAGGCGTGCGAGGTACATCGGACGTCAAATGAGGCGTGCGAAGTTCGGATCTTCGGAACTCGCTTGTAAAGGCTCGTAGAGCGATTCTGAAATCAGTTCTGGAATCGATTCGTTTATGCGTGGTTTATACATTTTTAATTAATTGAAGTCCTTAATTGATTCCGGAATTTAATTCGGAATCAAGAAATCACCGATCGATCGGTCACCGCCGATCCGGATCAGCGACCGTTGCTTGCGGTGCTGCTCTTATATATGCATTTGGCGAAACATTTTTGCCCGTCAGTGCACTAGTGTATTGGAGAATTTTAGTCTGCTGAAGTTCGATCAGTTGTCAGAACACAGTCTAAACATCGCCGTGAACGTCCATAAACATGCCAGTTGAAGCGTACAATGTACATTGAGGCGTGCGAGGCACAAAACAAATGTTAAATCGCATACTGTTGTCGTTTTTGTCTCACTGTACATTGCGCGCCGCAAGTGTATTTCGCAGGCACAATATATATTGTTGTTTATGTTCATAGTAAGTTTTGAACGGTATTCTGCAGCCCAATCGAGGATTTTCACGCTAAAAGTCGCCAACACACTAGTGCACTGACGGGAAAAATGTTTCGCCAAATGCATATATAAGAGCAGCACCGCAAGCAACGGTCGCTGATCCGGATCGGCGGTGATCGATCGATCGGTGATCTTTTGATTCCGAATTAAATTCCGGAATCAATTAAGGACTTCATTTAATTAAAAAAGTATAAACCACGCAAAAATAAATTGATTCCAGAACTGATTTCAGAATCGTTCTACGAGCCTTTACAAGCGAGTTCCGAAAATCCGAACTTCGCACGCCTCATTTGACGTCCGATGTACTTCGCACGCCTCATTGTAAACGTACTTGGTACGCCGCATCATATATCAGCATGGTACAAGCCACTGCAGATGTCAGTGGTACATAATATACGAATGAACTTGGCACGCCTCATTTGAAGTGGGGGTGACTTTCGCACGCCTCATTTGAAGTGGGGGTGACTTTCGCACGCCTCATTTGAAGTGGGTGTGTCTTTCGCACGCCTCAATTGATGTCACACGTCTTTTGCGCGCCTCATCTGACGTCTGATGTCTTTCGCACGCCTCATTCGGCGTCGGATGTCTTTCACACGCCTCATTTGACGTCGGATGTCTTTCGCACGCCTCACTGTACGTCGCACGCCTCCTTTGTGTCGGTTGTCTTTCGCACGCCTCAGTGTACTTGGCACGCCTCACTGTACGTCGCACGCCTCATTTGACGCCGTTTGTCTTTCGCACGCCTCACTGTACGTCGCACGCCTCATTTCGTGTCGGATGTCTTTCGCACGCCTCACTGTACGTCGCACGCCTCATTTGACGCAATTTGTCTTTCGCACGCCTCATTTGAATGGCTGCACTTCGCACGCCCCGACCGAGTCGCTAATTCAACATGTATGGTTCCCGTATTGGCGATGGAATGACATCGCGATACCATTGAGTTGGAAAATACAAAGCACGTATGAACCAGTCGGTTGCAGAACTGATTTCAAAATGCCAAAAGGAGCCTTTTAAGCGAGTTACGAAATTGCGAACTTGGCGCTCCACCGGTGTGGTCGAGCGCACGTCAGGCGCCTCTCGTGTTGCCGACAGCAACTTTTGGTTAAATTTGGGGCTCCACGCATGTTTTGGCCATGCGCATGTCATCTGTGTAGGTAATAAAACTTCGCGCTCCACACCAGGGAACGAACTTGAAGCTCCTCCTTAAACTTGGAGCTCCTCTCGGCGCTACTCTCAAACTTGACGCGCCTCTCTAAACTTGGCGCTCCCCTGTCAACTTGGCGCGGAAAACATGGCGCTCCACAAAAAACATGGCGCTCCACAAAAAAACATGGCGCTCCACAAAATCAGTCTGATTGAACATGGCGCTCCACAAAAAACATGGCGCTCCGCAAACAAACATGGCGCTCCGCAAAAAAACATGGCGCTCCACAAAAACAGTCTGATTGAACATGGCGCTCCACAAAAAACATGGCGCTCCGCAAACAAACATCGCGCTCCACAAAAAAACATGGCGCTCCACAAAAACAGTCTGATTGAACATGGCGCTCCACAAAAAAACATGGCGCTCCACAAAAAAACATGGCGCTCCACAAAAAAACATGGCGCTCCACAAGAAACATGGCGCTCCACAAAAAACATGGCGCTCCACAAAAAAAAACATGGCGCTCCACAAAAAACATGGCGCTCCGCAAAAACATGGCGCTCCACAAAAACAGTCTGATTGAACTTGGCGCTCCGCAAAAAAACATGGCGCTCCACAAAAAACATGGCGCTCCGCAAAAAACATGGCGCTCCACAAGAAACATGGCGCTCCACAAAAAACATGGCGCTCCACAAAAAAAACATGGCGCTCCACAAAAAACATGGCGCTCCGCAAAAACATGGCGCTCCACAAAAACAGTCTGATTGAACTTGGCGCTCCGCAAAAAAACATGGCGCTCCACAAAAAACATGGCGCTCCGCAAAAAACATGGCGCTCCACAAAAAACATGGCGCTCCACAAAAAAACATGGCGCTCCACAAAAAAACATGGCGCTCCACAAAAAAACATGGCGCTCCACCAAAATGGGGGTTGCACATCGCGCTCCACCGACCGCACCGCTCTTAAGTACTGACCGCACCGCTATCTGGCCATGTATGGTCCCAACCACTCCTTTCGGGTCTGGGGCATGGATAAATGAATGCCCACCGAATCAAGTGTATTATACGTGTGGCGTGTGGGATCATTATTATGAGGGCCCTGTGAGTGTGTGAATGACGTTTCGTCTATGTAGATGTCACAAAACAACGTTTATGGTTCGCAAAACAGCAATTAGGTCAGATGATGACAACAGTAGCAAATTTTATGCAGAAATGGAACTTTTAGAGCAAAAAATGAGAAATTTTCGAATTTCGAAACAATTAAAAATTTTTTTTAACTTTTGGAACGATTCGATTTTTTTAATTTTTTTAGTAAAAAATAACATTTGTTTAAAAACCATTCTCGAGATTGACCAAGTCCTGGTTGAGCTGAGCAAAAAGAGCAAAACCTGAAGGGCAGAAACAGCCAAACGGACAGTGAACCAGATTCTTTCAATCTGATTTGTAACTCCGCCGTTTTGGTTTGCTCTTTTCCAATCTGCTCTTGTTTGGCTTGGTTCGCGATGAGTTCCGCTCTGTCTCTGTCTGCATATGCTCCGGTTTTTTTTGTCGGCGTTGGACAAGTTTTGTCCTACCACCACATCTGTACCGAACGCTTTATTTGGGCTGAGAATGTACTGCGTTATAGATTTGTTATGTTCAGTACCACTGCCCAAAAACTGGTGAACGGTGCAAAGTTATAACAGTTAGTCGTTGAAACAAAATATTTTAGGCACGTTAAAAGTTTTGACTAGCAGAGTAGGCATGCTCTGTTGTGCTAAATTCAACAATGTTATTCCAACTGCGCATCGGTGCGCCGTGATAAAACGAAGGCGGACAAATCATTCATTATACATCCCACAGTACAGTGCACAGATCTATTTTCAGGGCGTCCGCACAAATGTACATATCTGGACAGGCGGCAGAGTACCTGATGGAAGCCCTCAAGAAATTCCAAAGGTCACAGATTTCAAGTGGATCGGCGATGAGAACAGCGAGGTCGCTGCAGACCTGTGGGAAAATGAAATAACAGAGTACGGCTTGTGTGCTCTCTACGGAATCTCAAACAATTTTGTGTTCAATGGGGATTGTGAGCAGCCTTTAACTTACGTCTGCGAACACCGTGTCGGAAGTATGTAGCGCGAGTTACAAAATATATAGTCAGTAAACGACAATAGTTGGGAATGACACTATTTTGCCACAGAGTGCAATCCACCAACTTCCCCTCTTACCGACGGTGTTGTGATTGACCCCGCCGACATGCCCAATGAAGCCAGTTCGGTGGGCACGACGATCGATGTGAAATGCAAGGAGGCGGATCACAGCTGGAAGGGTGCGAAGGTGAAGGAGTTCGTCTGTGTTGGCGGCACGTGGAAGTACAACGATGAAGTGCTGGCAAACGTGGCAGCATGCGACAAAGGTTGGACATCGGTTAACATTCCAGTGAATTTTCCACTCAAGTTTTTCACTGTACCATGCGTTCCGCACTCAAACTCTCCACTCCACCGTTTCGTTCGCGCAGGCCATTTGGTCACGTGGAACAATTCAGATCGATAAGATTCCTGCTTGCCATCTACGGTAGAATTTTGTACGGAACATCGTTAGATTTCCTTGGAGGAAATGAATATGTAAATTGGGTTGTGTGCTCGCAAGTGCTGTACTTTGCCTGACAGGCTGTGCTTCAAATGTGACACGCTCCGTTATCGTGTCAGAAATGCGCAATGCTTGCACAAGACGTAAAAAAGTCAGGCAAGAGCAGATTTATTTGCAAATTTATTGATCCAGATGACACAAAAGGTTCATGGCTTATTGTGTTCCACAAATTCAAACGGGTGTTTGCTAAAAGAGAAGAGGGTTGAGATAACAGAACCAGACAAGCGGTCAGTCAAGTCCACAAAGGAGCAATGCTGGCGATGATAAACAACACGCATAGCGCGGCAGTCATTTACAGACTGCAAGAAACAAGATGTGATCACACTGTTGCAAAGCAAGAACATGACAATGCCAGATGATCAGAACAATGCAACCTTCTATCACGGCATCTCGATTAATGTCACATGTGAAGCAAACCCTGACATTCCGATAAGCATCACGTGCAACCAAGGGAACTGGGCGATTCCAGATGAAGGATGCTCAAAGAGCGGCACCCTCTCTGCTTCATAGGAGCTGACCGCTCTTCTGGTTCTGCTCGCTCAAGCCATATTTTGACATCTAAAAAATTATCCTGAAATCGACCAATTTTGAACGTTTGACATGCCGAAACGTTAATTTGCGTAAAATTATTTTTGGTAGGGTGCGCGCGCACAGATAAACCCGAAACCTACAACGGCGTCAAACCTTTTGTTTGGTTTCTGGTTTTAGTTTTGTGTTCCAGCTTTATATCTGTGCGTGGCTCTGTAGCAACCTAGCTACATATCTGACCAATTTCTTTAGTGATCGCTAAATTTGCTAAAAATTGTGAATGAAAGGGATGCGATTGCTTCTTGTATATTTTGACAAAGTGTTTGCTTCATAAATCTGAGAAGGAAACAAATGCATTCCGTCACACTGAATTTATGAACAACGGAATTACAATTTTAATCGTGCGCACATGAATGAAAAGTATTGACGATGAGGTGGCGTGTTTGGATCCTGTTGTAGCATTCACGAATTCAAAATTGTATTACCACAACAGTAAACCGACGAGCATGACTGTATGAATGAAAACACACACAATTCTTCTGCAGAATCTTTGAAGGCAAAAATATGACCTGCTGTGTGCCTAGTTTATTTTAAAAAAATATGCAGTAACACACGTTTCACTCAATGCAGTATTGCAAAATCTCACTTTTTCGACTGGCTGTATTCTGTCATTCAGATTGCAAGTTTTCCGCCATCACCGATCTCAATCTGGAAGTAATCGAAGAGATCAATCCCAAGCCACCAACTGATGGAGGGGAGGGAGCCACAGCACACTTGCCACCAGTGCATCAAGACAGTGTCCTGAAAGTGGCGTGTGTCGAAGGTAAAGTCAGTTTTTCGTGACTTTTGCTGTCTTTCATGCAGAAATCATACAAGTTTAGACAACGTGAGCCACTGTTTAGTTGGCAGCGACAACAACCAAAAGGTGACCACCGCTCCCAACGGCACCGAGAAAAGGTCGGGGGGCAGCGATAACGAAGTCACCGGCACGGACATCACGTGTAAAGCAGGGGAATGGACGAACTTGCCCACAATTGCCTGCCCCAATGGTAAGATTAGGGTGCTATTCCATTTCGAACTGTTTAGATACATACCGTAGGTACAACAGGCTGTCCGGTCAGTGAGTTTCCTTTGACGCGTGTCTGTGTGCACACAGGCACTGAGTTTCTAGTTCAGCTGAACGAAGTTAGAAAGTTGAGAACAGGTGCATCAGATGTGCTTGACTGGCTGCTTATCTAATTGTGGGTTTGCTGGATGATGCATCAGCTGAATCAGGAACAAGAAGCAAATCAACCTTCAGTCACAATCTGCACGGTCGTTTCTCACATTGTGCACAAAGCATCATAATTCAAATTCAGGAGGCACAAGACAGTCGCATCTTACATCCAACTGTTCACCCATAACGCCACGAGCGCACATATTCCCATCAAATCATCCCATGTCGCGATTCAGGCAAAGGCGGCGACGAGTCTGGCGGAGTTGCAACGTCAGTCGTGGTGCCGATCGTGGTCGTGTTGGTCGTTCTGATCTGTTTCGGTATCGTTGCTGGCGTCATTGTGATCGTCAGGGGCAACAAACAGGCTCAGGCCGCCAAACAGTTGGTGACCCTCGGTGATTAGTAGGTACAAACTTTAGATGATCATGTGTGTTAATGAATGAGCTCCTATTTATTGATAAGTTTTCGACAGATACCAGCTCTGGTCAAGGTTGCCTTTGAAAATTTAAATGTTGAGAATTTCTCTCGTTCGAGTTCTCGACCTGAAAATACTGTCTGGTTTTGCTGAATGGGCCAGCTGAAATGCCATGTCACCGACGGGCATGATAACAACGACAATGAATGTGGCATACCTACCTTGATCTTAATAATCTTGAGATTAAGACCTCCGTCAAGAAAAATAACAGAACGTTTGTTGTGACAAATAAAAAGTATAAAATCAAGCACACTATTGCTGACAGAGCGGACGAGGCGCTGATGGTCAAAGAGCGCGAGGAGGCAGTGGCAGCGCATGCGGCGCAGGTCGCTAAAGACAAGGCAGATCAGGCAGCGGAAGAGGCGAAACAACAGAACGCAAGCAAATCCGCCGGTTTGGAGGGGCGAGAGGGTTTTCATTTCCAGTCATTCGATGAAAATATCCACAAACAACGATTGGACAAAGTTTAACACTCACTCATCAAATTATAATACTGTATGTGCTTGATGCACACAGGCGAGAAATCGAAGCAGAGGGATTCCGACATGGTTTCGTTGACGGTGGGTCAGGGACCAGCGATCACCGAAGTTGACATGAGCACCAGCGGCCGCTCGGTGGACGAACGTGACTAAATCGATTATGTGATGGAAATGCGATTTTTTGGAAATTTATCTTGTGAATGAGGCCACTTTTTTGGACTCAGCTATACTGCCAGAAACCGCATTTCCTTACCCAATCTTTGACGAGACCTGCATTGGCCTTTCATGATACTTTGCTCAGTTGCTAAAAACAATTAACGAAAGGCTGATGTTCTTATACCGATTCCTGACAAAATTTGAACGGCTGAGGTTCCTCTTCGGTTTGTAGAGTGCGAAATTAAATTTTGAACCACAAGCGTTCAATAAATATTAAACATCTTTCGTGACAATCAAACGCCAATACCACGAGAATAATGAGGAAAATGATAAATAGGATTGATGATTAATTTTCTGCCTCTCTTCTGATAATTACGCAAATATGATTATTCTCGATCTCCTTTCGCTGCTGCCGTGAAAAATGTGAAACATCAAATTCGAAGTTGTAATTCATTCGATTGACAATTAATTGAACCCATTGATGATTGTTCTGGATATGACCCTAACACTAAAGGCAACAACTTCGTCTCCAAGAAAAAAAAAACCAACCCCGCCCGGCCACGCGGCAGGGGCGGGAGAGAAAGGAAGGCACATTGAAATGTACTGTGATCTTGACCTAAATATTTGACCTGAATGGATGAATGAATGAATAAAACTGACTAAAAACTAATAATTTGCGATGTCTTTCATTCTGGAAAACTGTCAGAAATAAAACAAAACTGAGGATAACGCAACCGCAATAAATGGTTGTGGGCATTGGTTTTTGCAACGTGTTCTTAGCGTGTCCTCAACCTCAGACACGGGTTACTGTGGCATTCGTGGCATAACCGTACATACCATAAGCCAGGAATATTTGGAAATATTTTTTTTATTTGTTTAGTTTCACTGTGTCGATGATCAGGTCGAATTTCGCCTCATCCAACCCTTTATCAAGATACGTTAGTTCGTTTTCTTCCTGCTTGTAAACTTTGAATCGGCGCTATATCGGCAGATTGGATCGCAGGGGGAACCGGCTGCATTTCGTTGTACGTTTTTGTCATCTACATCCAAAAACAAGTCTTTGTGCTTTTGCACATCACGTAGCTTTCGGGTCACCAAATATGCAGTAGGATCAATACTTTCATTTATTCATTGCTGCAAGACACGGTACAAATAGACGAAATTGATTTTTGAAGATTTTAGCTACGTACACCCACGCGCTGCAGTTATTCTGCAGTTGTTTAACGAAAAGGCACCATAACTTAATAACTAACAATCTAATAACAAAACAATTCTGGAGTAAATTTGAATTCCCCTGAAGTACACCCGTAAAGGGTCAAGATCACCAACAAACTCAGACATATCCCATCACAATAACAGCAATGACCCCAATTGGCCCTGCCATAAAGTGCCCCCCAGCCCTGTTTGCATCGGAAGTCCTGTAGCCGAACGGTACGTCATCCATCATCTGTTCAAAGGTGTCCCCATTGCACAACTCAGTGTTGCACGCGCACACACGCGCGCGACCGCGTACGCCCAGAACGTAGTCGGTGTCGACGTTCATACACGCGTTCTTGATTGCTGGCAGTTTGGGGAAGAACGGAAAGCGCAACGTGTGCTGTGTATAGAAATGAATAATAATGAGATGTACTGTATATGTTTTCACAGCAGAACACAACCGCTACCGGAAGCTTTTTGAATATCAAACGCAAACGACATCATATCGAATGCAAAATTACAGTATCAAATTGCGTAGGTAAGTTAGTAACTGCCTGATTGCCTCCAAGTTTGATATTCCGGGTCCCCACACGCATCAACGTAAGTATTCACCACTCCCCCCAAACAACACTAACAATTCGCATTGGTCTTCCTGGATGATCAGGTCCTTCCATGAACGCGTGCAGATTGAACTCATCCAAACACATTCGCAATGTTGCCTTCACGCCGCCAAAATCGTTGACCGAAGTGATTCCATTGATGCCCAACATTTGGATGATGTTGCTGCCGTTGACAATAATCGGTGGGCCGCTGTAATGCTTGACCTGGAATAGGAAGCATATGCACTCTCTTGTATACCTGTTCGTTTAAATTAACGAGGTGTGCTCAAGTGGCCAGTGAGAGGGAGGCAATGTCTTTTCTGTCAACGTGGTCCAGAACGGAGCTGTCCCACTCTGAGGGAGAAGAAGGGTCCACACGTCGAAAAACTTTCACTAACACAGTCATCGTTCTCAGCGATACAGCCCATTGTCAACGAAATTCAGGGGTTGTCTTCCCCAAATTGACACGAAACCTTAACTACCACCCGATGCTTCTATAGTTAAAAATGTCCCGGCTATTTGAAATAAGTTTTTGAAAACTTGCCGACAGATCGAAGTGCACCGTGATCGCCACTGTTTGACAATCACCCATCAGTTCCAGGTCACCGCTCGGGGACATCATGCACTCGCGCGAGTCCGTCAAACCGTTCAACTCTGCAATTTGGGAATAATTGTCCGTTTTTGTCGTTTTCTTGGCGAAAAGCTAGTCCAGAATCTGATATGCAGCTTTACCAGTGATTTTGTTCAGTCTGCCGCCGGCTTTGCGCATGATGAACTTTTGCAGTTCGTGATTCTCGAGCGAGAAATGGGCGCATTTGTACGCTTTGAAGGCTGAAATAGAACACCGCGACGGGTCTACCAAAAGATAACAGGCTGCCCTGTTTGGAAACCGTGTATTCTTTTTAACCAATGAGGGACCCGTGACAGAGCTTGAAATAATTCGGTTCCATAAACTTGCAAAGTTTAAAAGTGAATTCCAACGCACTTCTGGCGTAAAAGGGCGGTGAACACGAGCAGTCGCTGAAGCTAAGCCAAATCGTTGTTTGATCGCAACAAACAGTGTCTTTGCCCGCCATCGGTGGACATTGACAATCGCTACCACAAGATTCGGAGTCGAACGGGCATGAGGCTGTTGGTGTTAGTGTCGGTTTTGTTCAGTTGAAATTTATGGTTCAAACTGATACATACCTGAGTAATCAATGCAGAACTTGAAGCTACTGTTTCAACTCTGTCTTTACTCTCGACTATAAAGCAACACATGCAAAAAAGTCAAGTCACGAGGCCAATTGAGTCATTGTTGCCTATTAGAGAAGGAAGCTAAACCCCAGATAAAACTACGTGGAATTTGTTCTCAACACAGTCAATTTGTGCCAGCATGAAATAATTTAAAACGATGGAGAAAGTATTTTGGATGTCAGAAACCGATTAGAAAATTAACCTTTGTAGGCAGCATCCTCTGGCGCTTTTACCGGGTCGGGTGCGGGCATCGGCTTCGAAGGCAGTGGTTGCGCGTTGCACCTGTGACCGGTGCACACGCATATGCTTTGGAATGCCGATAAACCGAGGAAGTTCTGAACACAGGGAAAAGTGTTGGGCTAAACGTAGGGGAGTTGTAGAATATAGCACGATAGAATCAGTTGTCTTGTTTCAACGTTGTGTGTGAGCACAACTCGCCAGAGTAGCTCCACGGTCCACACAAACCCAAAGCACGTTTCTACGGTCGCAGCCGCAGTCTCAACGTGGCCTCTCCCTCCAACTACCTGTATGTTCGTCCGTAGCCCTCATCTGGGACTGGTGACAATCAACCCGTTCATTCGTTGTAAGATAGGAGCAATTCAATTTCCTGACGGCTGGGGGAATTGCGACAACGAAAATATAGGGTTGAGATGAAGCTACTGGGAGCAAGTTCAGATAACTAAAGCTGCAAGAGCTATACGCAGGGTTGGGCAAAAAACGTTTTTTTACAAAAATCGTTTTTTAAAAAAAATCGTTTTTTTTAAAAAAAAAAAAATTTTAAAAAACACCGACGTGACAAAAAAACGCACACAAAAAAAAAAAAAAACACATTGTTGGAAAAAAAAAGAAGAGAAAAAAAGAGATTTATTTTTTCTGGGGAGAAAAAAAATTAGATGGGGTGGAGTTTTTAAAAAAAAAAAAAAAATTTTTTAAAAAAAAAAAAAAAAAAAATAAAAAAAAAAATTCGTTCCAAAAGTTAAAAAAAAAATTTTTTTTTTATTATTTCAAAATTCGAAAATTTCTCTATTTTTTTGCTCTAAAAAGTGCTATTTTTTGCATAAAAATTGCTACTGTTAACATCACCCGACCCTACCATGGGTGTATTGGGTGCCATAATCGTTGTTTTGTGGCATCTAGACATAGTGCACACACTCACATGGCCTCTCATATGATTACACATGTACATGTGACTGGGTGGGCATGCATTTATCCATGCAACAGACCCGAAAGCAGTGATTCGGTGTGATATTCACTCTATATTTACACTGTTTGTCACATATTTGCATTGGTCGTGTACCAAGAGGCAATAGTTTCACCCAAATTTACCGTCTTGAGTGTCACAAAGCCACACCAAGGCACCCACACCACGTGGAGGAAGTGTACGGGTGTGTACCTGACTACTGTTGGTACTCATTGACCATTGTTTAGTATTGTTTTCGTGTCGTGAGTGCTTTATATGCACTTACCACACGTTATGGAAGAAAAATGCCACTATTTTTTGTTTTAGCGCTCATTTTTTTTCGTTTCTGGCAGTTTTTGGCTGGAATAAAAAAATTTTTTTTTAAATTAAAAAAAAAATTTTTTTTTTAAAAAAAAATGGGGTTTGAATAAAAAAATTTTTTTATTAACCACTGGTTTCAACCCTTTTCTAGCGAGTTGTTAAGGTCCCATATCAGACCCGCATCATGGGACCAACTTTGGCCGGGGTCATCACTGAAAGTCAAACTCCGTATATCGACGTATCTCGTCAAAGTAAAAATTGGTCGAAAATTTTTTGAAAAAAATGGGACAAGAAATTGATTTTCCTTGATAATCAGGGTACTTTCCCTGAAGAAATCAGGGAAAATCAAAGAAATTCAGGATTTAAAAAAAACGAAAAACGACCCAGGCGTTTTTTTGAAAAAAAACGTCGTTTTTTTAAAGAAAAAACGCCGTCGTTTTTTTTTGCCCAACCCTGGCTATACGTCCACAAAACTATGACCTAGACCTTTCAAAGCATGTAAGGTCTCCGGATTATATGGTCGCACTGCCGCGAACTGAACAACACCGACCGAAATATCTTGTCTGATGCATTTTGAATCGCCCCGTTGCACGACGCCGTCTATCGCCTGGTCTTTGAAGACTGACGCACGGAGTTGTTTCACAGTGATGTCGACATCTTGCTTTTTAAACCAGTCATTCGCTGCAAAAATGGTTCATTAAAAAAATGGCTCATTTAACACATCCTTGGCCTAAAGTTGAACGTATCCACACTTACAGCTATCGGGGGTTTAACTATGGAGACCAAATTCGGTGATAAACAAAGGCGCCAATTTTGAGAACGAGGTACAAGCGCCACACCTTGCCTCTCAGCTTCAGCATAAGTCTTTGCCAAGAAAAACTGTTTCGGTGGAAAACCCAACACCACACAGCCTCTCATCGCAATGCCGACCGTTCCGTAACGGGCAACGCTTTTTAACCCCTTGATCACATCTTTGAACTCTCTCGACTTGCCGTATTGAGCCTCGAACACAGACACTGAAAGTATACAACAAACAAAATATTGATAACAGATTTTGGGCGAACGTGTGAAATCAAGCTACATTATGCGTGAACGCGAACATTAGTCTTTTTTCATCCTTAAAACTTGGCTTCGTGCGTCTCTCGTACCACATGAGTTGTTTAAGCTTACTTCAGGTTTTTTCGATGTGAATTGCAGCACAGGGATTCCATGAACCAGGACAGCAGGAAACGATGATTTGGAATAACAGATTTATAAGAAAAATCGCCGACCTGATTCAGTGCGCAAAATATCGTGCGACTGCCCAACAAGTCATAATGATGACTCAACGCTCATGCAAGCGTAGTTTGACACCCAAAAAAACAATGTAGGTACGGATACTGACCAGTGCGTGCAATATTAGCTAAGTTCATTTCGGCGGTCATGCTCATGCACACATCGCCGGGACAATCGCGCACGATACTGGGGCTCGATCCACAATGTTCCAGATCCATCAGATCTGCAGAAGTGGTATAATACGGATAAAACTGCGGCGAGAGACAACAGCGGCTCCCACTATTTTTTCTGAACTTTTGTAGCAGCTTTATGTGGCTGGTGTTTTTCTGGGGTCAGGTGTCGGCTTTAATGGAGCAGTTGGGCAGAACCCGCACCTTCTGCTGAGACACAAATTTCTTATGAGTGTTTTTGTTCGGGTTTGAGAGAGCTCCCCCTGTTTTAAATCGGCTACCATTTCGAGTCAAATCATTCAATCTTTTGTAGAGGTAACGGATATCAAGGCTTTGTCGTGTCTCAAATGCTCGAAACGTACGAGAAAGAGAGTTGATTATGTTTTGGTTTGAGTGTTTGAAGAGCCCCGTTTTTTTAGTCATCGCACCTGTCGAAGTTCGCTGCTGGCCGTCAATGCCCATCGCCCGCTGTATTTTCAAGTACTGACCAATCGCGGCTCGCGCTTGTTCCATCCTTTCTTCGGGTATCGGCTCGCCAGTGGTCGTGATTGATATGCACTCGTAGCATTTGACTGATTCGGCTATCAGGACGGTCGAGGCTGTGGAATATGTAAACCGTGTGTGTGTGTGTGTGTTTTTAGCATCATAAAGCGCACACTCACCCATGATCACCGCGAACATGAGAGCCAGCTTGAGCGCGCGCATCGTCGGTTCGGAACACTGGTGCCCTTTGATTATTTATGACTGCAATTTGTTCACTGAACTGTGTTATTTGTAAGCGCAGCTCAACAGGAATAAAAAAATTTGGAGATAGGGGCGTAAACAAGTTTTATTATGATTCATGCGATACTTTGTTTTGATTCGCGCATTGTTAAGCCACACAGTAACTGATAAAAGGAAGGCACAGAGCGAATCATATACATAAACGCGCACCGCCTGAAACTGTCTGGCTGCGCATGCAAGCATGTTTGCGTGCGCACAAGGCATGCATGCTTCGGCAGGCACTAATTTTTTCAGTGGTCCCCGCTTTTGACGGTGCACAAATTGAAAACGTTTCTTTTTCACACCATCTCCCACAAATTTCCAAACTTACTGCTACGGCATGATTGCGATGAGAACCTGTTCGTGCACTGCGTATTACTTCAACCAATCTATGCATCATAGCATACTTTTGATGCGTCACGACGACTCTTGACAAAAAAACTGAACATTTTTTTCAGGGAAAAAGAATCTTTGATGTGGCCAACGCAAAAGGAAATTGAATGGGAAAGGCAAACGCTTTATTTGGTTTTATTTGTAGTTTTGTATCTCCAGTGCCAGGTCAATGTTAACGCCAAGACAATGTGGCAAATCCCGTCAAACAATAAGAAATGAGAAGAGAAATACGTATCACAGTCTCACAATTAAACATCACTCCGGTTTCTTGTTCCTCGAAATGTGTGTGTAGTGATTCGGAAAACACTTTTGGCATTTAACATCACATTGCGAACTATATGTAGCTTCATGAATGCAGAAAATCAGCAGGCACCTTTGCGGCTCTGATCAGTCCCCAATTATTTCGAATGGTCACATCAGAAGTGGTCCACCTGTCCCGTTCATACACAAAAATTCGACTATTTATGTCACCCCAGTCACTTGATTGCCCCCCGACGGCCACAAGGTGATGTCCAATCATCAACAAGTAATGATAATACAAAGGCTGGGGCATGGGAGACATCTGGGACCAGACGTTGTCGGGGATACTGTAGCGCTCGCACGTGGATTCGAGGAATTGGCCGCCGCAAATCTGAAGGGCACAAAGCATTTTAAATGGTGCATGAAAGCAGTTTTCTTGTTGGTTGCTCGTTTCGGCCTGCTTTCGCAGACGGGCCGTGCACCAGGTCATTCAGTGCGAGTGCACCAAATGGCTGTGACCTTGAACATCACATGGTGAAAATCCGGGTTCCGATCAATTCGGTTAATAATGGGTGGACTGTATCGACTATTGTCAACTTTGGAATCATAAAAAGAACACTCACAACCAGTGTCTGCTCATCGTACAGTGCCACTGCGTGTCGTTCTCTGGCGTGTTTCATATCAGCCAACTCTGCCCATTTATTCGTGACATGACTGTAACACACCAAACGTGAGGACACACTACGATCATCTGCACAAGCAGTCCAGCCGCCGGAAACGAACAGTTTATCCTGATTTTGGATTGCAAAAATGAAATTTCAGTTCGACGGCTAAAAAGGTTGGTATTGTTGTGAAAGGAATGACCTGTACCTTATGACCCACAGCTGCGACGCTGTCAAAGCACCACCCATTTGGCAGCGTGCGTGTTTCCCACGAACCACCATCTTGGGCCTCACGAAATTCACATGATCGGGTACATTGACCAAACTCACATCCACACGCAAATAGGAGATCCAGTGAGGCAAGGTAGCCGACAGCAGCTTAAAAGATTAATTGGTGTGAGCTTTCAACAAAGATTTTGCAAGAAAGGATCAGAACGTTTACACACCCAAATATCTCTTTTCATTTGTTTCGGCTTCGTTTCGCCACACGCCGTCAATATACGCTTCCACTTTGCGGTTATCTGTAAAAATGCTCCCAAGTCCAGGTGGTACATTTTTCAAAAAAATCATGATCTTGAAGTACTACTCACTGTCATAGTTGCCCAACGAAACTAATTTGTGAGGTGTGTGGATCATCCTTGCCCCATTATTGTATCGTGGACTTCGCAGGCTCGATCCACTGCTCCACGTCACCAGACCAAAGATACTGACCTCCACGGTTTGAACTCGTGGCTGATCGGCTTGCATCAACAGAATAATGGCTGGTTCTTTATTGTCGTCATCGGCTATGATTGTCGCTGTCGGTGGATCTGGAGCAAGAGTCGATAATGTTTCATTAGGCTGAGTCCATTTGAATGACGTTCACGTCACCTCCAGCGATGATCGGACAAGGCGGCCGAGTGCACATTTCGCCGTCCATAATGTTCATCGGACACGGTGTGCCCCGGCTCGTCACAGTGCCGATACGTCGACGACGTCCTGCGCCACACGTCACCGAACACGCGAACCACGCACTCCATTCGCATATTTGACGTGGCAGCGCGCTGGCCAGATCGGGCAATAAAGGTGTCACTGCCGTTGTAGACGAGCTAACCATTTCGCACTGTCGGATTGTGCACGGTCGTGAGGTCTCTATCTTTACACAGCGTGCTCCATTCGATTTTGCGAGTTCTGTTGTCTCTCGCATTCTGTTTTGTTCACCCGTGCCACAGCTGACCGAACACGTTGTCCAGGCAGACCACGAAGTACAGTGACGATCGGTATCTGAGTATGGCCATGAAATTTCGCCATATGGTTGAGCAATGATTTGCATAGGGCGCCTGATGTTTCACTGACCGCATCTGTGCAGTATATTGATGCGCTCAACATCCTTATCGCTTAGAGTTTCCATCCAACCGATCTTCATTCCGCTGGTGTCCTTTTTGGGAATCAAAGTATTCTGCATGGAATCGATCGCATACGCATCAAGTGGGTAGTGCATGATTGACTCGTAGTCATATGGAATGCCCAGAGTCGTCACATTCATCAGACCCACTTTCTTCAGCTGCGACCTGATCTGTGGGTCATCCTGTTGCGAAAACAATGTGTTTCGACGAGGACGAAATCAAATGCCGTTTCCAAAATCAAAGTATGTACCGGTATGTTTGTGTAGTTGATCGTCAGCCATCTATCCCTGTCCGGTCGTTGATGTTCGTGCCAGAAGCCAATAGCGTGCATCAATTCATGCATGATGCGTCCTGTTGCGTCATCATAAAGCCGTCCGTTAATCAGCTTGGGCGGTTCGGTGCAGTAGGTGCCCAGACGCAGTTGTTGACGGCGCTCGTCTAATCGGCGACCGATTTTTGACAGGCATCTGTAATTACAAATCAACACATTGCGTTTTAAATAACACATTAACAGAGCTTTTAACAGCAATCGAAACGATCTAACCCGCTATGCGGCCAGACAATAATGTTGACGCAGTGACTATCCGCCCGTCGACACGGTCGAAACCGGAAACATGTTCGATTCTCGATACGAGCCATGGCGCCTCGAATCAGGTCTATGATTCGCTTCGCTTCGTTTCTGCAAACATGTTTCGCTTCGGTATCTTACAGTTGAAAGACATTTTATGACTCATTATACCCGCTCTTCACTTCTCGCGTGAATTTGATGGCATACGGCATTGTGGCATTCGGCCAACGGGATGTTGGACGTCGATTGGCCATGTGGCTGAATGCACTGGAGCTGAAATTGCAGCAAAATCAACTATGCGCTTCTTTGGAGTTCTTGAGATGCCTTTTTAAAATCACTTGCCCCTCTTCTTCGGTTCTCCACTCTTCAGCAATTGCCAGCAGTTCTTCAGTGACGTCATCGGACGACATTTCTGCCGAAATAATTTTAAAAAAGCTTGTTGCGCCAGGTTCTCTGTCCATCTATTTTTAATAATTTTGGCGAACTAACCGAATACTGGCTGCGGCAAAGATGCAGCGGTAGAAATGCAACACGAAAGGAAGAAATGAAAAGCTGATGTAAAATGCATTGTGAAAGTTTCAAACGACAGAGACACACAGTTGGTTCACTGGACATGCACGACACATGAGCAGACACTGGCACAATGCACTGTCAAATTCGTACGTGTTGAAAGTTCTTAAAATTTCCTGTACTTACGTGTTGTTTACAACCAATTACCGGTAATCGCATGGATTAAACCGGTTTCGTCACTTAAACTCACCAGTTGATGAAAAAACGGTACGTGCGTCACCACAGCGCTTTTCCGACTCGCTCATCACCAACCGCAGGAAAGTGTGTTTGAAAGACGCTGAAGCAGACCCCGAATTTATGAGGAATAGCATCTTTCGAAAGATTAGCGCATGTAGAATGCGTCCTACTCATTTTCTCCCCGTAGCGCTTGTTCTTTGACAAGCCTGGCCGTCAGCCTGTTGAGCATAGGAAACAATTGCAGAGTTGCGTGGAATATCAGGACACTTACAATTTTATACTGAGCAACACCAAAAGCCTGAACTTGAACAATATACAGCAGAAACCACACGCGTGCCAAAACAGTAACGTCGGTGTTTCTTCGGGCATAACTGTGCTGCTTTCGTTCTCTCATGGAACATGAACAAGTTCTGGCGCTGGTTGGCTGGCGCACGCGTGAGAACCAATCAGCGTGTAGGAAATTTTTTTCGTGTTACGAGAGAACGAAGTGAATAGTTTGGCCTTAAAGTGCCTCTACAATTGAATGGTGACCGCGTTTGTTCGCAGCCATTTTTTTGGAAAATGAAGGCAAGGTATCAGAAACCCAGATTTATGGAATGGATTTTCAACTCGTTGCTTTGTGATGTTTCACGGAGCCCACATATTTTCACAGGAGGAGAAAAAATGAAAAAAGTTTGAGGCAAGCCGGTGCAAGACACAAGGTAATCCAATCCAAGATATTTTCAGCGTTTTATACACAGACGTTTCTCTGTTAAACGAGATATAAAGCATTGTACGAAACGCCAGGTGTGACAAATGATAAGCGAAACACTCCGAAAAATCAAGCCTTTTTGAAGCACCCTTTTACTGCTGTATAATTTTAGGCATCTGTGGTAAATGAAATAAGTTGTCAATTACAAATAAAAATCCTCTAATTATCAAGTTTTTTGTTTGTGCTCCCCAGTTTTGAAAAACCCTACACAGCTCACACAATCTTTACCACAACATGCGCAAGGCAGCCATTCCACAGCGCACACACACAACAAAGCTTGCCAGCTGAAACATTGCTGTGTTGTCGCTGTGCCGGCTGTGTGTTGTCGTTGTATGTGCGCTGTGGAATGGCTGCCTTGCGCATGTTGTGGTAAACATTGTGTGAGCTGTGTAGGGTTTTGAAAACTGGGGAGCACAAACAAAAAACTTGATAATTAGAGGATTTTTATTTGTAATTGACAACTTATTTCATTTACCACAGATGCCTAAAATTATACAGCAGTAAAAGGGTGCTTCAAAAAGGCTTGATTTTTCGGAGTGTTTCGCTTATCATTTGTCACACCTGGCGTTTCGTACAATGCTTTATATCTCGTTTAACAGAGAAACGTCTGTGTATAAAACGCTGAAAATATCTTGGATTGGATTACCTTGTGTCTTGCACCGGCTTGCCTCAAACGTTTTTCATTTTTTCTCCTCCTGTGAAAATATGTGGGCTCCGTGAAACATCACAAAGCAACGAGTTGAAAATCCATTCCATAAATCTGGGTTTCTGATACCTTGCCTTCATTTTCCAAAAAAATGGCTGCGAACAAACGCGGTCACCATTCAATTGTAGAGGCACTTTAAAGGGCAAATTGCACATTCCTAATCGCCCTTCAAACTTTGCAAGTGCTTAGGCTGCAGTCTGGCGGGCATCACAAAACTCAAATTATTTAGTATGAATTTGCTAAGATGCATCCATGAGATGCAGTTCAAAAGGAACCGCCGGGAAGAAAATTTGCCGCGGACCGGCCGAATTTCTACCTGAACATTCAGGGTTTCAAACGGTCTCGACGCGATCTGCTAATGTTTGCGTCAGAACAAAATGTTTCAGCCCGCTCGCCACGCTGGTTGCACGGGCGATGCCGCACACAATGAAAGAGAATGACGAAACTTTTCGACATTTCTTTTGCGAGATGTGGCAAGTTGGCTCTGGTGCACCATGGAACATTTTGTTGTGACGCAAACATTAGCAGATCGCGTCGAGACCATTTGAAACCCTGAATTGGCAGGTAGAAATTCGGCCGGTCCGCGGCGAATTTTCTTCCCGGTGGTTCCTCTTTATTTGCATCTTGTGGTTGCACGTTCGAGAATTGACAACAAGTGATTTGACTTTTGTAATGTCCAAACTGTTATCTAAGCCCTTGTAAAGTTTGAAGGGCGAAAAGGAATGTGCAATTTCCCCTTTAACGAGTTCGGATAATTATTGTGTTGTGGAATAGAGTAGTGAAGTCGAGTTTCAACCTTGTCAACTCAGGCTACTAATCTGATCATCAATAGTTTATTCATCTTGCTTGTAATCTTCATTCATAATTATCGTGTGTGGACACTTGTTGAATGTATGACAAATATGACAAAAATAATAAATGTCATATTTGTCATAAATGTCACACGCGTCAACAAGTGTACATTACAGCACGACTGTATTGTACGCTTGTTGACTGTATGACATTTATGACAATAATGTTTGTGCAATCAACAAGTGTACAAAACAGCACGACTGTATTGTACACTTGTTGACTGTATGACATTTATGACAATAATGTTTGTGCAATCAACAAGTGTACAAAACAGCACGACTGTATTGTACACTTGTTGACTGTGTGACATTTATGACAAATAACGCTGAATTCAGCAATTGGGTGAATTATAACAACCAAACTGCACGAACATAACTTGGCGGAACGTGAAGAACAATCGATGCGCTTTTGAAATTGGATTTTTTGGATTGGACAGTTGTTTACAGTCAACAAGTGTCTAGTTACCATAATTATTATTGTTTCTGTGAAATAAAGTCAGGCCGACCGTTCTCCAAATCATAGCGTATTGCTTCACATCTTCTCACGTATCCCTTCAAACCATATCCAACAGTTATGCGTCTGCTGTTTGTGCTGTTGTGCGTCGGTCTGTTGCAGTCGCGTGTCGATGCCGGCTGTTGTGGCAGCCGGCAAGTTGATACATTTTTATATTTTCTGGGCCGTTTTGACCAGCGTAATAGTTGTAACCACTAGACCTGCCCAATCAATATTTTTTAATTAAAGATTAGATTTCTCGACCTGGTCGTAAAGTTAATTTTGCGTCAATCGGGTACAACAAACTGTGAAACATTACTGTTACAGCGAAGACAGTGACGTGGCTATTTCGGCACCTATATCGGAGCACGGTTCAGTGGCCAGCGGTGACGCTATCAGCGACGGTGAAGGCGCTATCAGCGATGGTGAAGGCGCTATCAGCGATGGTGAAGGCGCTATCAGCGATGGAGGAGTAAGCGACGCTGGCAGGTCAGACTAATGAAAAAAATGCGGTCATTTGTACCGGAGGTTTTCATGTAGAACCCCCTCAATACGACCCTCGGAAGCGTTGGAGGCTCGGGGCGGGTCTATTCCGGGTTAAAAGTCGGCGTTTTGACATTCTGTGACCATGTTTGAATATATGTATACATTTGACCATGGGGGGCTCTATGGGGAAAACTCTGGACCATGATAAAATGTGATGAGATATACATTATTGTTACAGCGGCGAAAACACTGATTCGAATTCATCCTGGGGACCTGTATCGGAGACCAGGTCAGATTGAAGAATATAAAAATGTAGTGATTGATCTGGGTCTTTCCCTTCCATTTCAGTGGTGACAGTGGCCACGTGTCGATGCGCAAGTAGAATTTGAAATCCGGATTTGATTTTTTCATTGGTCGCTGAGACACTTTTTCTGATGGTGACTTGATTATTTATAGGTTTAGGTTTGTTGGCTTTGTGTTATGTATAGGTTTTATACGCACCGCAGTTTCAATATTTTTTAGAACCCTTTATTAAAAGGAAATAAAAGGGGTGCATGTGACTTGGTCAGCAACAAACCGGAACGAAAGCTGCACCGGGGTTGAGTAACAAAGACGGGTACCGAACACTGAGAAACGGTTCTGACACGTCATTCAGGGATTGCATGACACTTCAATACGGATGCGGAATGGGGTGGATTTCCGATCAACTAGTCAATCTTAATCTTCTTGAATAATGGTCGCGTGGCCTAGCCGCTTTCATTCCGTCCCGGCCATTCCAAGCAGTGTCTCTCGATGTCCATTTTCGCGAAGAACTGCGCCTCCGCTGTACTTTTTCTTTTTAATTCGTTTGTAATTTTTTCAGTCCCGCGCCTGGGCCCAGGCAGAGGTTACCCTATTCCCTAAAATAGAGCCCCCCCCCCAAAAATAGAGCCCCCCAAAATACAGCCCCCTAAAAGGGGTCAGTGAAAAAATAGAGCCCCCCAAAAATACAGCCCCCCCCCCCCACGTGGAATTACCCGCGTGGGGGTCGTAAAGTCAAGTTTTTGTATTAGACATCTTGTGTACAACGTTTTTGTGGTTGAGTATACCGTAAAAACCTAAATAGATGGGGGGCTCTATTAATTCACTGGCCCCATTTTGGGGGGGCTCTATTACGGGGGGGGGCTCTATTCCGGGGGGGGCCTCTATTAAAGGGTGTGTCTCAGTGTAGTACTTGGTCAGGGTGTTGACGATAGATAGATTGGGACCCGAAATGTGTTGACGATAGATAGATGACCAAAGTCCGAAATCTGGGGGGGGGTCGACCCAAACTTGTTGACGATAGATAGATGGTGGGG
Organism: Rhynchonema sp. JSB1_4; assembly: GCA_030248065.1. NCBI lineage: Eukaryota > Metazoa > Nematoda > Chromadorea > Monhysterida > Xyalidae > Rhynchonema > Rhynchonema sp. JSB1_4. The sequence goes on from JASAMV010004227.1 coordinate 24,648, forward strand.
GGGGGTCGCCAAAAATCAAGGTATAGTATAGTGCATTAAGTAGGTAATAATGTGTAAATATTAATGAAAATGTGTATAGAGGTACTAAATCCGCGCGTAGCGCGCGATTTTTTGCCTATTTGGGACAAAAAATACCGATTTTGAGCCATTTTGAGGCAAAAATGCTCATTTTGGGGTTCGAAATGTGTTGACGATAGATAGATTGTTCCCAAAATTTGTTGACGATAGCGGATAGATAGATTTGCCCATATGTGTTGACGATAGATAGATGAAATCAAAAAGTGTTGACGATAGATAGATGAATTTGGGGGGGGACCCCCCACCCCCACCCCCAAGCCCCAAGCAGTGGTGTAGCTACCCAGGCGGGGCGGCAACCTACCGTAAAAACCTAAATAGAAGGGGGGGCTCTATTAACTCACTGACCCCATTTTGGGGGGGCTCTATTCCGGGGGGCCTCTATTAATTCACTGACCCGAACCTGAAAAATTGTTCCCATAAATACCCCCAAAAACCCCTAAAAACGGGTTTGAAAGGATGTTTTTTCGCTTGCAACCGCATTTATTCGTGTCTATTCGTCAATAGGAGGCGTATTATGTGCTCTGAACAAACAACAAACGTGCATAAATGTACCTGTACACCACTATCAAGCCTTAATACACTACAGTATAGGGGATGTTACTTTGGGGGGCTCTATTAATTCACTGACCCCTTTTTGGGGGGGCTGTATTACGGGGGGGGGCTCTGTTCCGGGGGGGGGGGGCTGTATTTAGGTTTTTACGGTACTGTACCACCCAAAAGGCGGGGCGGCAACCTACCTACTGTACCAGCCGAGCTAGGGGGGGGGGTCGTACCACTGGGGGGGGGGTCATCTGGAAACCGAAATTTTTTATGTCTAAATACTGAAGAAAATGTGGCCTAAAACACTAATTTCGCGCGCAGCGCGCGATTTTTCGCCTATTTACAGACAAATATGCTAATTTTATGCAATTTTAAGCCAAAAATGAATGTTTTGGGTGAAAAGTTAGGTGGGGCGGCAACCTACCCCTACTGTACCAGGGGAGGGGCGGCAACCTACCTACTGTACCAGGCGAGGGGCGGCAACCTACCTACTGTACCTTGGGGGGGGACCCCCCCCACCCCCCCCCCCCAGCCACACCATTGCCCCCAAGTACTACCCTGGTGTGTCTAACGTCTCTTAACCCCATGTTTTACGAGGTGCAATCGAAAGATGACCTCGACAGGCCGGCGTGTGCAAAAAACCGCGTCTTGTAACTCGCTAAATCGCGAAATCTTGTGGGTTACTTTTCGAATTAAATCAATTTCCGGACACAAAACTCCAGGCGCTTTTGAGTGGGCGCTACTCACGTTTGGCGTTTTTCTGCTGAAACATTGCATGTTTAAGCGGGGCTCAGCCGCCTATACAATGCACGTAGACGCTCAACACACACCGCTCTGGCTGCTGGCTTTACTGTGGACACAATGAATGTTTCATTTAACACATAGAAGCTGGTTTGTGTGTGTTTCGCTTCGTAGCAGAGATCGGAAACGGGCCGCGATTTTGGAGTTGGTCGACCGGGCCGGGCCGGGCCGGAGATTTGGGGGGACCGGGCCGGGCCGGGCCGAGCAGCCCGGCCCGGTATGCCTAAATTTGAACGAAATTACCATTTTTTGAACCAAAATTTTCAAAATTTTTGCGCTTCGCGCAATAACATTTCCTAGTTCTTGATCTTTTCAGTCATCGTTTTGAAGAAAGAAGCAGTAGCTACCCATACCCAGGCCTTTGCTTTGCAGCAATCAACCTACTGTGCCACCAAAAAAGCCTGCCTGCAATCAACCTACCTACTGTAGTACCGACCGGCCGAGCTGGGGGGAGTCGTCCGGGAATTTATGTCTACATATTGATGAGAATGTACTCTTAAGCGCTAATTTCGCGCGTCACGCGCGATTTTTCGCCTATACGGAGTGAAAAATACCGATTTTAAACCATTTTGAGCAAAAATTATACCATACCTACTACACTACTGTACCAACCGGGGCGGCGACTTACGTACTGCATCAGGATGGCGCGTCAATCTACCTACCTACCCTTCCCCCCAGCCCCAGCTGTACCAACCAGTGAAAACAAGTATTCTGCAGAAAATTTTCGAATTTTTTTCAGCTTTTTGGACTTTTTTTAGTTTTCAGCCCTTGAAAATTGGCTGGCCGGGCCGGGCCGGGCCGACCTGCAGCCCTCCACCGGACCGGGCCGGGCCGGGCCGGACTTTTCGCCGACCGGGCCGGGCCGGGCCGGGCCGACTTTACCCGGCCCGTTTCCGATCTCTGCTTCGTAGCTTTTTTCAGTCAGCTCAGTCTGAATTTTGTGTCCGGAAATTGATTTTATTCGAAAAGTAACCCTCAAGATTTCGCGATTTAGCGAGTTAGAAGACGCGGTTTTTTGCACACGGCGGCCTTTCGGGGGCATCTTTCAATTCCGTCCAACAAAACATGGGGTTAGGAGACGTTAGACACACCCTTTAATTCACTGACCCGAACCTGAAAAATTGTTCCCAGAAATACCCTCCAAAAACCCCTAAAAAAGGGTTTGAAAGGATGTTTTTTCGCTTGTAATCACATTTATTCGTGTCTATTCGTCAATAGGAGGCGTATTATGTGCTCTCTGAACGAACAACAAACGTGCATAAATGCACCTGTGCACCACTATCAAGCCTTAATACACTACAGTATAGGGGATGTTACTTAAGGGGGGGCTCTATTCCGGGGGGGGGCTCTATTAATTCACTGACCCCTTTTTGGGGGGCTGTATTACGGGGGGCTCTATTCCGGGGGGGGGGGCTGTATTTAGGTTTTTACGGTATGATGACGTAAAGTTTTTATGGAAGATCTGCACCTAAAAACACTCAGTAATGACCAGTAGCAGTGTAGCACCCTGACAGAACTCCATTTTAGGGGTATTTTTTTGGAACATTTTTTGAGATTTTGGGCAGCGAAAAAATACAGCCCCCCAAAAATAGAGCCCCCCAAAAAAAATACAGCCCCCCTAAAAGGGGTCAGTGAAAAAATACAGCCCCCCCCCTTGTATTTTAGGTTTTACGGTACCTAGAGGATCGGGCCGGGCCGGGCCGGGTAACCTTTAACGGGTAACGGGTAAAATTTGAATGTGAATTTGAACCTCGGCCCCGACTGGACTGACCGAAACTCCGGCCCGGCCCGATTTTTTGGTTCAAAGAAAAAAAGGTCAAAAAAGCCAAAATTTACAAAATTTTCTTGGGGAAACATGTTTATGTTTTTGTGATTCGGTTTCTGTGAACCGGGCTCGTTTGGGTCCCACATAAAATGTGCATATACTTTGCGCGAAGCGCGTTTTTCTTGGAAATTTTTGGTCAAAAAGGCGCTTTTGGCTGAAGTAGATTTGTGCATCGGGCCGGGCCGGACCGGACTTGCCCACCAGTGTTGGAGGTGGGGGGGTTTGGGGGGGGGGGTAGCCCCCCCCCCCCCCCAGTACAGTAGGTCTCCCCCCCTCGCCTGGTACAGTAGGTATCCCCCCCGATGTTTGGCATGGTACAGTAGGTATCCCCCCCGATTTTCACCCCGGTACAGTAGGTATCCCCCCCGATTTTGCCCCAAAAGTGCCAATTTTTGACCAAAATGGCCGAAATTAGTGCAAAATCAGTGTTTTTTACCTCAAATTACCCGAAATTCGCGCGCTACGCGCGCAAATACTACGTTTTCACACGATTCCACACATAATAAACACATAAAAAATTTTCCCCCCCACACCCAACCCCCCCCCCCAACCCCCCCCCCCAAACCCCCCCCTAGGTACATAACCCCCCCCCCAGGCCATCGGCTCTGGTACAGTAGGTATCCCCCCCTCTCCGAGCGCGGTACAGTAGGTATCCCCCCCTCCAGAGTACCTCCAACACTGTTGCCCACCAGAGGTCGCACGCAACCGGGGCGGGTAGATGGGGGGAAGGGTGGTAGGTATAGGCAATCTAGCCGCTGATGTCACCGCCGCGAAATCTACAGTATACCAGAGGCTGAGATGTTCCACCGCTTCTCGACTTAGACATGAAGCGACATTTACGTAGTTCGATGTTTCAGGCTGCTTTTCAGCCACGCGGCTGAGCTGAGTGTTCTATACTCAGCTCTTGAAGTACAGTTTTACAACACAGGGAATTTTTCTTTGGGCCACAGTGTGAGATAGAGTTGCTCCACTAATTTCGACCAGCGTAAAAGATGTTCATTAGCTGTAGAGGAATAACTTTTACGCTGGTCAAAATTTAGTGGAGCAACTCTATCTCAAACTGTGGCCCAAAGGAAATTTCCCTGTGCTATAAAATTGTACCTCTTTAGAGCCATTCGGCTCACACAGTACTCAGCTGCGTGGCATAAAACAGCATGAAACATTGAACTAAAGAAAAATCGCTTTATGTATAAGTCGAAAAACGGTGTAATGGCTCAGACTCTGGTATACTGTAGATTTCGCGGCGGTGACATCAGCGGCTGGATTGCCTTTACCTTGCAACCCCGGAGGGTACCTTGCATGATTTTTATATGCAAAAATGGGTGTTTTTCGACCTCAAAACCCCAAAAATCGCGTGCTCCGCGCGCAAACCTCCATATAATAGGTATTTCAGGCAAATTTTCAGCCAAAATGCAAGAAAGTAACAATTTTTCGGCCAAATTTTCAGTATAATGCATGCAAAAAACACCCTTTTTTCGGACCTCAGGAGTACCTTGCAACCTCCCGGAGGCTGGGTAGGGGGTACCTTACAACCATCTGGATCCATCCCCCCCAAGGGTACCTTGCAACCATTTGCCTGCCACTACACTGCTGGGAAGAAATTTTTTTAGGTCGAAATTTTGATGAAATTGCACTCTAAAACGCTAATTTCGCGCGTAGCGCGCGATTTTTTGCCTATTTGGAGTGAAAAATACCTATTTTATACCATTTTGAGCCAAAAATAGCAACTTACTGTACCAGCCGCCGGGGCGGCGACCTACCTACTGTACCAATGGAGCGTCAACCTGGTCTAATTCTGGTATTGGGTATTGGGTATTGGTTCACGTCTGGTATTGGTATTGGGTATTGGTATTGGGTTTACGCAGGTATTGGGCCAAAATCAATACCTGATGCCAAACGCAAAAACCCAATACCAAACACAATACCAGGCACCAAACCCAATACCAAACCAATACCAAACCCAATACCTGACCCAATGCCCACTACCAAACCAATACTAAAACCAATACTCAATACCAAGCCAATATCCTATACCCAACCAACCCAATACCCTATACCCAATACCAACCCAATACCAGAACCAATACCGGGAACAAGTGTAGTTCCTGGGGGGAGGGGGTCCCCCCTCGGATACGTCTGTTCCCCCTCCATGGAACGCCTGTCCCACTGTTCCCCCTCCGGGTACGTCTGCTCCCCCAATTTTTACCTAAAATTTTGGCCTAAAATATGTATTTTTAGGCATAAAATGAGTGATTTTTACGTCGTCAAATTTTTTTCCTAAAAGGGGCAAAAATGAGCCAAATTTTGGACCTCAAAAAATGACTTTTCTCCAAATTTGGGTCCTCCCCCCTATACTTGCGGGCCGGAAAAAAACCGTTTTTTCCCGACGTTTTTATTTTTCCGGAAATTTTTCCAATTCCAAGTGGCAACTTTTGAAAAAAACGGTTTTTTTCCAAAAATTTCGGAGATATGTTCTAAGGTTGCGAGAGTATGTTGTCAAAACCAATGTAAATCGGTACTAAACAGTTCAAAATGAGCACTTTCTAATCTCCAAGTGCATTTTTAGCCTGTTTCAGGCCATTTCCCGACGAAATTTTCTCCAAAATAGGCGTTTTTGGACCATGGGTATCCTTAAGTACTGGAAAAATATCTGAAAAAAAAACGGTTTTTTTTCGGAAAAAAACGGTTTTTTTTCAAAAATATATTTTGCGGAAAAATACGCAAGTATACTCCCCCCTTCCGGGTCCTCCCCCCCCCTTCCCCCAGGTGGGTACGTCTGTTCCCCCTCCGAAAAAAAGGGGGTGCCGCCTGTTCCCCCTCCGGACCAGGAACTACACTGCCGGAAACGGGAACCCAAGTGGTATTGGTTTGGTATTGGGTATTGGTCTGTGCCTGGTATTGGTATTGGGTCTGATTTTGGTATTGGGTATTGGGTATTGGTCCATGCCTGGTATTGGTATTGGGTCTCAAAACAGGTATTGTGCCCATGCCTAATTGCGACCACTGGGCCAAATTTTTACCCGATTTTTTTCATAAATTTTGCGATTTTTATGAATCAATTTTTGGTGAAAAAATGATTGCTGTCAATGAAAAAGTAGTCAGGTAGACAAGTAAGTACGGGTCACGTCACTTACTTGCCGAATCCGTCAGAAATTTTAGTATTTTTGACAAAAAATCACTATTCTTTCAGCAAAATAAGTCACTTCAGATTTAAGCTTCTTGCCGGAGTGCCCGGCTCGGACCGGCCCGAGGCCGGGTTTGCGCCAGTAGGTAGGTCGCCGGCCGGCGGCTGGTGCAGTAAGTTGCGATTTTGGGCTCAAAATGGTATAAAATCGGTATTTTTCACTCCAAATAGGCGAAAAATCGCGCGAAATTTGCGTTTTAGAGTACATTTTCGTCAATATTTAGACCTAAAAAATTTTGTTCCCCCCTAGCTCGGCCGGCACAATGGGTATGTTGCCGCCCCACATTTTTGGTGGAACAGTAGTTTGCCGCCCCGCCATGGTAGCTACACCGCTGTTGCGACATCCGGTCAAAAAAGTCAATTGTACAAATTTTCTTGGGGACGCATGCTTATGTTTTTGCGATTCGGTTTCTGTGAACCGGGTCCATTTGGGTCCCACACAAATGTGCATATACTCTGCGCGAAGCACACTTTTTTGGAACTTTTTGGTCAAAAAGGCGCTTTTGGCTTGAAATTTGAGCCCGGACCGGGTCGGGCCCAGAGGTCAGGATCGGGCCGGGCCGCGATTTTGTGACTTATCGACCGGGCCGGACCGGGCCGAGGGTGCCTGCCCGGTCGGGCCCTGCACGTCAAAGGTTCAAGCCAAAACCCGCAATTCAGTGCACAATTTTCAAAAATTTTGCGCTTCGCGCATAGTTCATCATCATATTTTCCTTGTAAGATTCTCTTGAGCTCTAATTATGAAACGATTATTGCAAACAAAAAATTTCACATCTTTGCCTTTTTGGTCTTTTTCACTGTTCGACAGCTAATACCAGGGCCGACCACCCCCCCCCCCGTAATTTTTGTCACTATGGTTGAAGACGGAAACTGCTCAAAACGTCCGGCCCAAGTTATGGTATTGTGCCGCTTTTATTTTCCAAATCAATTAAAAACCCCTCTTTTGGGGCATTCCCCTTCATTATTCAGCATTATCCAGTAGTTCAGCAAGCGCTATGTTTTAGTTTGTGTTCTGTTTTACGGCTCAGTTTTATTATCTTCTGGATCTCGACTTCAGTCTTCAAAAAAGAACCGTGCTTGCTTTCAGCTTACATTGGAAACGATCCCCGTTTTCAAAGACTGACGATACCAAGTTGTGGTTGTGTGTGTTGACAACGGTTGAAGCAAAAACGTTTATCCGATAAAAAAATCACAATCAGCACAAATAATGTCTGAACAAGACTCTGGAGCGCCGCCACAAGGAGGATCGGTTTGTGTTTTGTGTTCTCGTAAATAGTGATGGTGGGGGCAATCAGTGTAGTTCCTGGTCCGGAGGGGAACAGGCGGTCCCCCCTTTTTTTCGTAGGGGGAACAGACGTACCCACCTGGGGGGAGGGGGATAACCCAAGTTTGGAGAAAAGTCGTTTTTTGAGGTCGAAAATTTGACTCATTTTTGCCCCTTTTTGGAAAAAAATCTCAATAAAAAGGGTATTTTGGCGATTTTCGACGACATTGACCTAAAAATCACTCATTTTATGCCTAAGATGCCTGTTTTATGCCTAAATTTGCCTATTTTAGGCAAAAATTGGGGGAGCAGACGTACCCGGGGAGGGTGAACAGTGGGGCAGGCGTACCCGAGGGGGGACCCCCTCCCCCCAGGAACTACACTGGGGGCAATAACAATACCGGTTTTTTGACCCAAGCCAGACAAACCCCAACACCACACCACCCAACCTCGATACCCAATACCTTAAATCAGACCAAACATGTTTATTTGAAAGGTGGCCGTCGAAAATCCCGAAAAAAAAATCCCGAAAAAAAAATCCCGAAACGAAAAATCCCGAAAAAAAAATCCCGAAAAGCAAAAATCCCGAAAAAATCCCGAAAAATAAAAAGGTGTAGAAATGGACCAAATTTTTTTGTCAGAAGTTGGCATTCATGTAGTTGGTGCTCGGGCTTGCATTCAGGGTTAGGCTTAGGCTTAGGCTGCCAGCCAGGAAGACCTGTTCATACGAAGGAAACATCAATAAAAAAACACATGCTCAGGCTTTATTTCAGGCTTAGGCTTAGGCTTAGGCTGCCAGCCAGGAAGACCTGTCCACGTAAAGGAACTATCCACAAAAATACAACGCGCAGGCCTTCATTCAGGGTTAGGCTTAGGCTTAGGCTGCCAGCCAGGAAGACATGACCGAACGAGAATTTCAATATCTTGAGCCCCAACTGATCCATTGCCCAAATTATGGACTCCAACTACATGAATACCCCTTTCTGCACCTTAAACTTTGTATTTTCCCTCAATTTCATTTTTCGGGATTTTTGCTTTTCGGGATTTTTTTTTCGGGATTTTTATTTTTCGGGATTTTTTTTTCGGGATTTTTTTTTCGGGATTTTTTTTTCGGGATTTTCGACCCCACCCATTTGAAAATGGGTGGCTCGTTGTTTGCCAAAAATCTAGTGGCTCATTCTTAAGCACTGGCTGCCTGAAATTATAGGGACTCTAAATATTTCATACCACCTGAAGTTTCATAAAATTTTGGGCTTTGAGAGTAGAAAAATAGGGCAAAGCGAAATATTAGGTGACACATAATACCTGGTCTGGTGGGTGAAGCTGAAGACCCAACCCAGAACCCAAGAACTGAAACGAGGATCATCTTGGCTACTTTTGTCCACTCTGCTTTTTGCCCAAAACTGCATTTGTGTCTGGCAGTCACTACTAGTCTATAGAAATTATTTGTGCAATCATTTGAAATAATCACTACATTCCTGTGTTTCTTGGATCGTGAAACTAAGTGATATTTCTCAAAAAATCTAACCAAAAATTCCCCAGCCTACCTGAACAATCTTTCTAGGCCGAAGACCAGCCTCCACCCGCGGTTCGTTCGTGTGACGTACTTTGTTTGGCCACGTGCTACATGCTTCTTGTCTGTTTTCTGACAATGCGATCAGCAGTTGCACACTTGCATTTTTCTGCGGGAAAACAAACACACCACATTTTGCACAAATTTTTCCCAATTTCAGGGTGAAGAACAAGCGCCGGCGCCGGCTGGTGGCGGAGGGGGAGGCGGAGGCGCCGATGCACAGCCAGCTGGTGAATACATCAAATTGAAAGTGGTCGGACAGGACTCGAACGAAGTGCACTTCCGTGTCAAAATGACGACCAGCATGGCCAAATTGAAAGTTGGTCACCTGGTTGGGTTGGTCTTTGTTGGGGTTGAGGCCACTCTTTTTTCACGTACTTTTCTTCGGGCGCGCTTTACAGTTTATGCTGTTCGGATTTCAGAATTTTGGAGCAGTTAGTACTTTTTGAAAAGACAAATGTCCCAGAAAAAAACGCTGATTGATAAATAGAAAAACTCAGGTGCATGTTCTGCTACATAACACGAAATCTGATTTTGTTGCGTTATCAATTGTCTTTATATCCAACGTTCACACGCCCAGTGTTTGCAGCGTTCGTACGCCGACCGAATCGGCCAATCATCGAACTCGCTGCGATTTCTGTTCGACGGACGACGAATCAATGACGAGGACACGCCGAAATCGATGGAAATGGAAAACGATGACGTCATTGAGGTAAATAAGTTGATTTTCTCGTAGTTTGTATTAATCTTTCTTTAACTTTCTATGCAGGTCTACACAGAACAGACGGGTGGCAGATAATTGGCTACATTTGTGTTAGATTGAGTATCAGTTTGGTTGGCAAAATCGGTTGGAATCATGTACTGTTGATGTTTGGGTGGTCTTCTTGGGCAGGGAGCAGCGCTAACAGTTTTTAATAAAGGAAAAACAGGTAAAAAGAAGCTGTTTAGTAGAGTGATGCGGTTGGCACGCGCTGCTTGCTGTACTCAAGCTTGAAAAAAGGAGCATATTTGCACTTCTTAGGGCGCGCCCATGTAGGCCGGGGCCAGGGCCTCGGACATTGATTATTTTTCATGGCCCCGGCCTGGCCTACATGGGCGCGCTCTGTTCGGTTCTGGCAGAAAAACCTGCTCTTTTTTCAACTTTTTGTTTTCTCGAAATATACTGTGACTTGAACTTGAACATTACGTAACTCAATTCGCCATGCTAAAACATACACAAACTACGATCATGTATTCCGATTATTGTTGTTCTTCAATTTTTAATGAGGCATGTTTGGGGCGGCTTGTTGTTCATGGAATCAAACAAGTGGGTAACTTCTAGACATTCGAATTATATAAGAAGATGAAGCCACAAGCCGCTGCTGTTGATGACAATACTGTACTCTGTAATCACTGTCCTTATTCGCTTTGTGAAATTTTTTTGGGTGTCCGGGTGGGCTTTTTAGCCAAATAATTCGGATTGGTCTGGTTGATGTGAACATTGAATTCCATTTTTTTGTAATGTTTGCCGGTATTTGTCTGATCTAGCTAATTATTTTTAGACAGCAGTTCATCACTGCAACAACTTCTGTATCTTGAATTTTTCGTGCGCAAAATTTGTTTTGTGTTTAACTAATCGCATCAAACGTTAGCTAGTTATGGCATATTTTTGCGCGGGAAGCAACACCGGTCTTCTGGGTTCTGACAAAACTGCTTTGTGGTTGATTGGTCAGTGGATGGATCACCAGTTATTTTGCACTTTTTGAATCCAAGATTGTGTACAGTTTTTTAAGTATTTTTAGTGTTGTTTGAACGAGTTTTTAGTGTTTCTTCTTCCTGTGTGCGTATATCCAATTTATCTCCATTGCGGAACTGAATGTTTTTTGAGTAAGTAACGTGTCGTAGTCTGGCCTCGGTGGAAAAAGCAAGTAAACGAGATCACCTCCCTTAGAAACTGTATCCTGCGTTTTTATGCACCATGCTCATTCTTGTCGTATTCATATGCTTTTTCAAGAACCGGATAAAAGTCAGACATGCGCATATTCACCAGAAACAGGCTAGGTTATTTGAGTTTGATGTTTTTTGTCTTCCGTCGTGAGCTTCGCATTCCTTTCGTGGTCCTTCTTCATGTGCTCTGTTTCTGCTTGTTTGCAAGCGCGTGTGCTTGTCTTTTGTCTGCGGTATTGTGCTGTTATCTGTTCTCTCTCTCTCTGTGTCTCTGATGTGTGGGGTACGTTGTCGCGTTCATGGCATTGACTGCAGAATGTCGCAGGCATGCTTTTCTGATGTCGTGATTCGTCGGGACCTGGTCCGGAACGGTGCATCACCGCAGGCAAGGAGCACTTGCTGAAACTGTTGGAGAATGGGTATGTAAATGCACAAAGTTGCGTGTGGGGATGCCGAACTCCAGTGTGACGTTTGCAGCAAGTGGGTTTCAAAAAGGGTTAGCCCGGATCATACATGTTGAATTAGTGACTCGGTTAGTACTTAAGCGTGGCTCGGTTGGAGGCGTGCGAAGTACAGCCCTTCAAATGAGGCGTGCGAAAGACAAATTGCGTCAAATGAGGCGTGCGACGTACAGTGAGGCGTGCGAAAGACATCCGACACAAAATGAGGCGTGCGACGTACAGTGAGGCGTGCGAAAGACAAACAGCGTCAAATGAGGCGTGCGACGTACAGTGAGGCGTGCCAAGTACATTGCGGCGTGCCAAAGTCAGCCAAGATGAGGCGTGCGAAAGTGCGGTGCTGTTCTTATATATGCATTTGGCGAAACATTTTTGCCCGTCAGTGCACTAGTGTATTGGAGAATTTTGGTCTGCTGAAGTTCGATCAGTAATCAGAACACAGTCTAAACATCGCCGTGGACGTCCACAAACATGCGAGTTGAAGCGTGCAATGTACATTGAGGCGTGCGAGGCACAAAACAAATGTTACATCGCATACTGTTGTCGTTTTTGTCTCACTGTACATTGCGCGCCGCAAGTGTATTTCGCAGGCACAATATATGTTGTTGTTTATGTTCATAGCAAGTTTTGAACGGTATTCTGCAGCCCAATCGAGGATTTTCACTCTAAAAGTCGCCAACACACTGGGGCACTGACGGGCAAAAATGTTTCGCCAAATGCATATATAAGAGCAGCACCGCAAGCAACGGTCGCTGATCCGGATCGGCGGTGATCGATCGATCGGTGATTTTTTGATTCCGAATTAAATTCCGGGATCAATTAAGGACTTCAATTAATTAAAAAAAGTATAAACCACCCAAAAATGAATCGATTCCAGAACTGATTTCAGAATCGCTCTACGAGCCTTTACAAGCGAGTTTCGAAAATCCGAACTTCGCACGCCTCATTTGACGTCCGATGTACGTCGCACGCCTCATTCTAAACGTACTTGGTACGCCGCATCATATATCAGCATGGTATAGTCTGTTGATTATATTTCGACATGGTGTATAAGCCCCATTCAGCGATGTTTGGAGCGGGCTGGGTCGACGCCATTCTAAATGAATGTTTCAGGCATTGTCAACTCATTCGCAGAGCCATTGAACATTGTTGGTGTTGTGCGATGACAGGCCACGTGTTTTTGCGCCACGCGGCAAGCAATGTTCAATCGGTCTTTGCCTGAATTAACAATGCTTGAAACATTCATTTAGAATGGCGTCGACCAAGCCCGCTCCAAACATCGCTGAATGGGGCTTATACACTATGTCGAAATATAATCAACAGACTATACAAGCCACTGCAGAAGTCAGTGGTACATATTACACGAATGAACTTGGCACGCCTCATTTGAAGTGGGGGTGACTTTCGCACGCCTCATTTGAAGTGGGGGTGACTTTCGCACGCCTCATTTGAAGTGGGTGTGTCTTTCGCACGCCTCAATTAATGTCATACGTCTTTTACGCGCCTCATCTTACGCCTGATGTCTTTCGCACGCCTCATTTGGCGTCGGATGTCTTTCGCACGCCTCATCTTGGCTGACTTTGGCACGCCGCAGTGTACTTGGCACGCCTCACTGTACGTCGCACGCCTCATTTGACGCTGTTTGTCTTTCGCACGCCTCACTGTACGTCGCACGCCTCATTTGACGCAATTTGTCTTTCGCACGCCTCATTTGGAGGGCTGCACTTCGCACGCCCCGACCGAGTCACTAATTCAACATGTATGGCCCGGATACGCGGTGCAAGCTTGTTTCCGTGACACGGCCTCGATGTTATAGTAGTATACGTATGGGTTAGAGAAGCTGATTGCAGCTCCGCTATTCCGTTCAATGGTTTTGATCAGGGACATATTCACAATGATCCACGCGTGCTGCTGTGCCTTTGCGATGTTCGAACTTGAGGTTTGCGTTTTCGCAGCCATTCACCGAGGTTTTTAATAATCGCGCAGCTGCTTTCGGTGCTGCGTGCACGTAGTCTTGGGAAGTTCCACTAAAGACCTTGGGTGGAATTTTCGAAACGGTGTACAGGTCAGTTGGGCGTAAAAGTCGGCGTAAAGTTCGGTCGAAAGCTCGGTCGGCGTAGCTCGGTGTAAACGTGAAACATTGCTGTTATTAACGTGGAATGTTTCAAGTTTACACCGAGGTCTCACACTGGGCTGTCGACCGAGCTTTCCACCGACCTTTACACCCAACTGACCTTTACACCGTTTCGAAAATATCACCCCTTGTACAGTACCTAGACTTGTCCATATGAGCGATTCGCAAGCGCCAAACTATGTATACTTCGGTGCGAAAACGCACACCCCCAAACAGAAGTACAATATTGTTTCGCGGCTGACCACTAAACAGGTCCGTTTTAATGGACAGGTATGATACGCATGTGCACACATGCCCCGCTAGCGCATTTGCGCATCAAACGTGAAAACGCGCGCTCTCCTATTCAGATGGGAGCCCAATTTCGTCAGATGAACTAATGAAAATGTATGATGTACTCCCAAGCTGTCGACATTTTGGTTAGATTGAGCCTAATCGCGCTCTTGTCGCTCATTGTTTGGTGTTTATGATGGCCACTGAGCTCGCGATACATATGGCAATTTGGCGCGTCATACCTGGGTGCACCTTTGGGCCGTAATGAAGCTATACACGGAATGTGCGGTGACACTGGCTAACGATAAATGGATGCGTTCGTTTTACTGCAACCCCCATCCCAACTGGTCTGTCAAAGCCGGGTATTCACCGTAAACAGGACGCTCAAGAGACATGCTTTGGGAATTGTCTGATCTTGGCCATGAAAGAAGTTGGAGCTGCGCAACGGGGACCCCGTAGTTGATGTGGTTGTGATGCTTTTTGGTCCTACGACCCACAAGTGAATCAAATCTGTGGTATCGGTCGGATAAATGGCAAGCGATCAAAATTCATAGAAAAGGAAAGAAGCTCCCAACTGACACTGAGATGTGATCCGTGACAAACAAGAATGATGTGATTCACATGAATCAAGTCTGGGAGTTGCAGACACGTTGGGTTGATCCCTGTCAGCCCCTAAATTCTGAGTTCCGTAACCGGTTGGTTATGGTATCCGTAATGTTAGAGTCTACCGAATTAGTATTTCATGTTTACATAAAAGTCGGTTAGTCTGTTTGATTCAGTGGTTCTGAAATCCCCAAATTGTTGAGGACCCGCTATAAAAAGGAGATTTTTTGACATGTTTCAATGACAATTTAGCATCACGGACCCTCATTTGGGTCCCACTAGATGCAGACATCAACAAGTGTCGAATTAAGTCACGGCTCAATGCGCAAATTATCCGCCAACGTTGGAACAAAAGGCAGCTTAGATCGCGCCGGGTAATGAGCTAAATTTCATCCTAACGGGTGAAATAGAGCCCTAATTTAGCTAATGCACCCTTAATTGCATACAATGCACGGTGAGACATGATTGTTTGGCTTATTGTTGGTTATCGTCCATGTAAACGCATTTGACAACAATTAGTGAGCCTACGGTATGTTACAGTAACCCAACAGCTAAAGTTAGCGTTTCACTAAAATCTATGTAAAGTCTTTTTATGCACACACGCGCCTCTGAAAACTACATGCATAGTCGGCATCTATAAGGACCAGCTATCAAATGTTAATCGGATCCGGCTACAAGCTGCAGTGATTCTCGATTTCATTTCACACCCAGAATAAAACAGCTACCCGTACTTCATAAACAAAAACGGCACATTTTCGACTAATAAATGTTGGATATAAACAGCCAGCACTTCTCACACGTGCACAACTCATCAACCACGCTGTAACTGCTATAAACATTCATAAAAGCTGACATTCAGGGTTACGGTAACTTGTTGTTGAAAGCTACAGAACACGTTTGTGGGCGTCGAGCAATCCATCATATTAGCTCGACACGTTTTGCGATCATTAACTTGTACACACTATCGTTTGGTTTGAGATCTTGTGTCTCATCAATATTTGTCCAGTGGGATCTTTCGGGAACCAGAACGACGTGTTCGGTGCTCAACAAGAAGGGCTTAGGCACAATTGCTGGATAGATTGCAGTTAGTCACAAATCTCCATATAACATCGATCGTTTTAAGCTCGAGCAACTCGTTACGTATGTATGTATGTACTGTATGTATGTATGTATTGGCCTACGCTTGTGCGTCACCTAGAATTGATGCTAATTGGAATTAGGCTTGCGCATTCTCCCCGCAAACGGTATGTTGGCACATTATGGAAAATTGATTGCTGTTTTCGCGCAAACAATCCAACCCCCATTTAATACTAATGTGATCATTTATAATCCCCACGTTTAAGCCTGCCTATATAGGAAATAGGGTCAGGTCAAGATAAAAGCTAATGAATAAGAAAAACATGTTAATCTGACTAGCCTTTTCTTGTCCCTCTTACGCAATTGACATTACCGCAGTATATGGTTGCGTTTGTGTATCTGTGTTTGTTTTATCCATTAATGTTTTAAACCCCAGTGTCCAGCAAACTGCAGAGGCACATTTACCTCCGACTAAGTCAGCCTATTCTGCTCTCATAGTGTCCGAAATTCTCCAAATGCCTATATGCAGGTAGAAATACTTTGGCCCACCCCGTTAACTCCAGTAGCAAGTCGTGGCTCAGACTTGTAACGGCCAAGAAGCCACGCAGAAACTGATTAACCGTGTCTAATTGTATGTTCACTACTCTATTTTCGTCCAGCATAATACCGTAATAAGCAATTATGCCCATTTAGCGTGCTTAACCGAGCGTGTCAAGTCTCGTTTTGGCAGAAGTTCATTATTTCGAGCCTATTTTGCACGACGGAATTCGCTGTTGCGCAATTCTGTCAGACGCCATCCCTTGAGTCACTCTATCAACCTCTTTTGTTGACTTGGCGTCCAAAATTTCTTAACAAAGAACAGCCCGTCCCTTTACTCCACCTGTATTGTGCACACGCATTGACCATATAATTGGCTGGGTAATCGGATCATCCCATTCTCATACACATCGTCATCATTATACAGGTGCACTTCCGCTGCTTTACCCATTTTCTCTTCCTTTCAATTTATGCTCTTTTCTCTCCGTTTTTTTTGTCTTTTTATGTGTCTGTGACCGCAATCCGCAATCACGCGCGCTTAATATTGTGCGACAATCACTCTTATTGTGAAAATGCTTCGGTTCTGCACCATACAAAAATGTGAACCGTAGTCCAGGTTCTTTGATCTTAATGAGAACAAGAATTCCAACCGTAAATCACCACAATGTTTTCTTTTTACCATGTTATAATTGACTCTAACGGATGTCTTCTAGTAGCGTTTATGGTTGCGTTAACCTTTTCCCCGTTATTGTATTGTCTCCTACAAAAAACGCGCGCGCTACAGTAGTAATAACAGGCTACAATAACAATTACCGTAACCCTCATAAACCCGTACACGCTTAGACTTCCGTCAAACATACTCATCACACAGCGACGGAGAGAGGGGCTCTGAATCGGCCAAAGTGTGGCTCCGAAGAGCCACCACGGTGACGTGCTGTTTCGTTACAGCACACCCAAATTACACGCGCGCCTATGCTTAAGCATAGGAGATTTTGCCTGAGCCACACTGTGAGATATGGTTGGCTCACTAATTTCGGCCAGCTTAACAAATGTTCATTAGGTGTAGGGGACAAACTTTCACGCTGGTCGAAATTAGTGAGCCAACTGTATCAAAAACTGTGACACAATTAAAAATCTCACGTGTATTAAAATTGTACCTCTTTACAAACTTCTGCTTGGCCGATTCACGACCCTCATGTCCGTCGCTGTGCACGAGGCAGTTAAAAACATCAAACCCCCAATTAGAGTGCGACCCATGCATACTGTATGTGCATTGTAATAATTGGCCCAAGCAACATGCCAAGAACGCCATACACTAAACAAACATTATTGTCGTGCATGATAAACGGGTTTTAAAATAATATGGAATCTGGCAATTCTATCATTGGACAATGTCAAGTCAGAGGTTTATTCACTCTTTCTGTCTCATAACAAGAGTCCAACACGAATAGAACCTGGGCCTGTTGACTGGTCTTAGTCTTGAGTGATGAGCGCGAAATCAGAGAAAATTGTCTGGGAAAGTCGGATGTTGTTATCGGTACACGGCGATGTTCCTTTTTCCTGGTGTTGATTCAACATAAAACATGTAATATGTAATTTTAAAATGGGCGCATTAAAAACCTCCACATTGCCCTTTGATGAGAGAGTTTACCTTGACTTCGTGTCGACGACAAGAGGTTGAAATGTACATCAGACATCATTTTGTTGCGCTAACTCATGCACACACACAATGTATACCAATGTTGCGCAATTGTGCGCATTATTTCGATCAAGAGCGAAAGTTAACTTAATACCAGTTTGTGTGATTATATTGTTAAGCAGCGTGAGAAAATTGACCAAAACTGAAGCACAAAGACGCTTGTCAAAAAACGACGTATATAATACATATATGTATGTACATACGTAAAAACAAAATTGCTCATAATTTCAAAAACCACCAATCGATCGTAATTTTCTTGAAGAAATGAACTCACCCGCGCAACGCTCAAGTGCTTCCGTCGTTCTCAAACATTGTGTTTCACGCAACGATCCAGCCACGGAGAACATAAAGTGCTGGCCAAAAAGCGCCCGCCACACGGTTTCAAAAAAAGAAAGAAGGGCGGGGAGAAACCCCCGCCGGCCCTTGGGGCAGCAGCACGCACAAAGAAAAGGGACCACGAGGGGGAGAGCGAAAAAACCCCTCCTCCCTTTCTCTTTCCACGAGACAGCCCCCCCCCAAAAAACGCCTACAAGGCTAATGTGATTACTAAGTGTATGTTTCTGAACGTCAAAACCGTTCCACAACATGCTCGCAAGTTCACCACAGTAATCACACGCTACACAACGGTGACTATTGTATTTGCATCTGAAAGTCACACTGCTTTTCTGTTTGTTCACAATGCAGATCAACAGAATTGAAATGAAGAGAAAAAACGCGATTTTCTGCTTCATTTGAAACCACATCCTTTTCAGCGGTGTTTCACGATTGTTTAGCCTGCGCACCTGTTGTTTAACGGTTCGTCACAGTCAAATCTTAGAGCAATAATAAAACAGATGAAGCCAAGCCATTAATTAGAATAAAGAACCAAAGAGTTAGTATATGCATCGTATGCACATCTTCATTTCGCACGCTTCTTATGGATTCTGCCTCCCGCTTGACATGAATGAAGCAAGCAGGTAGCTTAATTATGCGCATTCTGTGCTTCAAGAGCGGCACTAAACACGCGAAAACAATTGATTTGAACCTGCTACAACGTTAGCATCACAAGTCATCCCAAGGGATGACATGCGGCTAATAGCGTGTCTATGGTTGGACAAACTACCGTAACCCACCCACCAGACACAAGGTGCGTGTGCGTGCATCAATAACGGTAATGTATCATAACATGTGCTAAGTGGGGCCCGCCCCGGACTGAAATATTGCGTGTTACGCTTTTGCAGGCTGTATCTTCAAAAGGGTTGTGGAATAGATATGTTTGTATCATACCAACAGTATTCTATTGCCGCCAATGAATGAACATAAACATTCGTTTGCAGAATACTGGCACGAGAGTCTCGTACCTCGTGAGTATAATAGCCGAGAAGAGGCAGGCAGTCTGCCAAGCGAGACCGGCCGAATAAAGATGATGAAAGTATTTTTGATGAATTAGGTGCAATAAAAGGCGACAGATTAACATCGACCACGAAAACATTCTTTGCGCGACCAGTGGCTATAAACTGATTACAGCTTGAATGCTTGCGGAGTTAAAGGTGAAAGCCAGACAGACACTTAGCGGGGTTATACAATTGATTGTTGTGTTAGGCTGGATATATACGAAATTGTGCCCACAAATACATAACACAAGACAAGACACATGGTCAAAGTATTGCCTTTTCCGCTTATGAAGTCATAACGACCTGAACCAAACGAAATAAGAAAATTAAACCAATCGCTTATATACCGGGGGCAGACACAAGATGAAAGTAATTCCCCGGACGCTTGTTGACAGCTATTCTATAATTAATTCTTATTGCTCATTTTCTGGTATACCTTGTTGCATGCCTGTACTACATTCAGTCGAATGTCATTGCTACGGAAGTCTGGAATCATCAGACATGAAAGGAATTGTGAAGATTAAATTTCGCAAGTTCCCACGTAAAGTTGTACTCGCTCGTTCGGAATTTTTTAATGCCGAATCATTCCTTTGCTTTATTTTTAGAAATAATTTTTTCTAATCACCAACAAATGACCATGTCCGGTTCAAAGCGCCAATCGTCGTTTATGATCAACGACATTCTGAAATCGAACTCTGACTCGAATAACTCCCGGCCATTGATTCACAAGCAATGCAGTGCTGCGCTCACCTTCACACCGTACTTCCATCCAAATGTGGCCGCCATGGGTGAGTTTGGATAAATTGCGCTTTTGTAATAGTATCTTTTGTTCCTTGGCAGGCCCTATGGATAGGTAAGGCGTTTCAGCCTGGAAACAAGGATACTTCGAAATTTTCTGACACTTCATTTCGACTCAGGGAAAAATTGATCCCAAAGAACGAATGAGAAGCCTAGGGTTGAAATTAGTTGCTTCATTAGACCTCGAAACATCTTCATTGCCAAAGGTCACCGAATTGAGCACCGTGTTTGTTTTCGCCCTTGGTATTGAATGTCATTCAACTACTGTCGTAGTTTTATGAACAAAATATGGTACCGCGAATTGCTTGACATAAAACCTTGTTCACGTCGTAGGTCCATTTCAGGTGTCTGGCGCACACCACAGCCGCATTTTGGTCTATCTGCTAATCAAGACTCCGACAACGACGATTGTGCGAGCGTGACATCGGGTGGCAACATGCAGCATCACCATCACTTGAGGAAGACGCGCAAGGCACGGACGGCGTTCACTGATCACCAACTACAGGTACATGCTTTTAGGTACTTATTGTCCATAGTCTACAAATCGTGCGGAAACGGCAATCCATGTGCATGGGCATGGGGTAAACTGCAAACGCGCACTTGGGTTTCAGACGCTCGAGCGAAGTTTCGAACGCCAGAAGTATCTGAGCGTGCAGGATCGAATGGAGCTGGCCGCGAGTCTGAGTCTCACCGACACCCAGGTCAAGACCTGGTATCAGAACAGAAGGTGGGTCTTCTATCATTTTCCATTGAAAAACCCAACCTTTGCCACATGAGCCCAAACGAAATCTGTGTCTAAAACCTGCGGTAAAGTGTTGTGAGCAGCCAAGAAAACTGATCACGCACGACAAAGTGTGGTCACGTTGACATTTCAGAACCAAATGGAAACGCCAATCCGCTGTTGGTGTCGGCATCGAAATGCTGTCCGCTGGCGAAACATCAGGTGCCGGTGCGATATTTGCGGGTGCGGTCAGTGGTGCGCCGTCATCCTTCTGGTCGCATCCGTTTCTGAGTCCCGAAGCGTTCCGAGCTGCAGCGCTGGTCTCCCTGGCCAATCAGGCCAATTGCAATCCGAACACGCACGCCGCCGCACAGATGGCCGCTGCGATGCTGCAACAACAGCTGAATCACAAGAATGTTGAGCCCGGCGAGGAAACGGCGGACGCTGCAGAGCCGGAGAATGCTCGGGATCAGGAAATCACTGACCATGACACAGTGTGAAACACACTAAGTTTGTTAAAATGTTCCGTCCGACAGTTATGTTTTGCTTCCATGTACTTGTTTGCAATCTGATATAGTGATAATCTTTCCAAGAATTCACGCCAGTCGTCTAGTCTTCCCGTGGCATTTCGTTTTCCTGTTAGGTTTTGCCTATGTTTGCAAGAGAAAATCTTTTTCTGAGAATGGAAAGCAGATTCAATTAAATGATTTTCATTGAGGATTTCTCCTTGTGGATGAGAGTCTGGAAAAAACCAAACGCAATGAGGCCTCAATTGTGCATACTTTTTGGTCTTGCTAATAAACATGTTGCGACCTGCACATGTGATTAGCATCATAGACCGCTTTCACATTGCTGCTTTCGAAGTCGCCATTTCCCTCCATGGTCAGCACTCATACATAGTAGGTTGTTGTGATATTCCAGAAAGCGCCACACACCAATTCTAATCTCATAATAAATTGCGATATTGTGTTCTTTGACTCGTGATAATTACCTTTTGCTTTCTGATGGTTCTACCAACGCTTTGATGCGACTTTGGCTATTGTTGCTTGCATGTTATGATTGATTGTGCAAATGGTATTGGGTCCCAATGCATTTCGTCTACCAGTTCTTTGTGATATCTAAGCTCGTACCCAGATATCCATGAAAATCTTCCATGACATTTCAATACATACCGTGACAGTGGATAAATTAACTGCTCAGCTCTTTCCTCCAAAAAAGGAAAGGGGAGGCGGTACCACACCTTTAATCCCATTGTAACTGTGTCTGTGAAGGCATGTGGATTTAGAAACATTTTTGGTTCTTAGGCACGCTGGACGCAGTTGTAGGAAAGCGTAAATGGGTTTTCCAACTCATGAAACCTAAAACATGCATGCATATGCAGTTGTTTCCCTTTGCCCATGTCAGAGACCACAAATGATAATAGCAAATTAACTGGATACACATATAGGGAACAATCAGCCTTCGATGGGCCTTGTCTGGCATTATTGCAATTTGCAGCAATGTTGGTGCTGGTCGTTGGGCCTCATCACCACAGGTAATGAAAAACTGGTGAATTTAGCTTCGAGGGCCCAATAAATTCTGCTGAATAATCGATCGTTCTGTTGATAAGGCGTGAAGGCAATGAGTACTGGCATGAAGTGCGGACGTCGATAAACGGGCATTATTCTGCCGCACTTTGTGCATACGTTTAATCGGAACCTGCAGTTGGAAACACAATCTATGGTGCAATCGAAAATATGAGTTATGCACTGACAGGAACAGCATTTAGCACAATAGCACCGAAATGTGTCTACTCACTCGCAAAAAATCTGTAGATTCTTACAGTTTTCTGTATGATTTCTTACAGTCCGATCTGTATTTTTGGATCCATCAAAAAAACTGTATGTATTTACAGTAATAATCTGTATGTTTGTGCTGAGCGCTGTACAGCAGCGCACTGTACTTTTTCTTACAGTTGCTCACTGTACCTTTTAGTACAGGGTGTCTTTCATTCTTTCCGCTCCATATCACTTGGGTTTCAATCAATTTTTACTCAATCAAGAGTCACCGTCGCGCAATACAAACATTAAATATAGTCGACTCTCTCTATAGTGAACATCCTATAGTGAATTCTTACATAGTGAACGAATGTTAGGTCACCAATCTACCGCTGACCTCCTAAGTATTGCTCGGTATAGTGAACATTCTAGTGGACAATACTGGTCCCGATCGATTCACTATAAAGAGTTGACTGTATAACAAGACACACAGGACAAGCGGGAACAGTTATACATATCTGGATAATACCATTGTTGTCTGCGCAGCTATGTTTGTGCAAACGCAGCTACATAGCTGTGCGTCTCCTGGGCAAAAAAGTGGCGCGACGACCTTAACACCTACATAAAGCAGCCTTATGATACACGACATCCTAAAACAATCAAAAAGCTCACAGCCACACGCAACACAAAACGCAGTAAAAAGAAATGCCAGACAACATCAAAATTACAAGAATTTTGAACAAAATATGTACATTTTACATGGCCGGTATGGTGTATACACTTTGCTGGCATGTTCCTTCCGTTGCTGGTCGATTGTTCTTGTGACATCCAGCAAATTGAGGCCCGAAAACAGCACTCACAGTGTGGCTTGCAAGGTCACGCGTTGGAAACTGTCAGAAACGCGTTTGGCAGGGGTTGCCACCGGCGGTCACACTGTCTGAAACGAAAATATATGTTTCGTGCGATTATCAGGAGATATTTTATGTCCTTTGGTATTGTAGGTTATTGGGTGAAATTTTCGAAACGGTGTAAACAAGAGTTGGGTGTAAGGTCGATGTATAAAGCTCGGTTGAAAGCCTAGTGCAAGAAAGTTCGGTGTAAATTTGAAACATTCCACGTTGACAGCAAGCAATTTTTCATGTTTACACCGAAGTTACACCGACCGGGCTTCATATCGACTTTCACACCCAACTCTTGTTTCCACCCGCTTCGTAAATTCCGCCCATTGTGCACTTCACACATGATAACGAAAGCTCACTTTCCCTTCGTCCGAGGACAGACAATTGAGCATGAGCAATTAGGCTTAAAGGGGAAATTGCGCATTCCTAATCGCCCTTCAAACTTTGCAAGTGCTTAGACTGCAGTCTGGGCGTCACAAAACTCAAATTATTTAGTATGAATTGGCTAAGATGCATCCATGAGATGCAGTTCAAAAGAAACCGCCGGGAAGAAAATTTGCCGCGGACCGGCCGAATTTCTACCTGCTCATTCAGGGTTTCAAATGGTCTCGACGCGATGTTTGCGTCAGAACAAAATGTTTCAGCCCGCTCGCCACGCTGGTTGCACTGGCGATGCCACACGCAATGAAAGAGAATGACGAAAATTTTCGAAATTTCTTTTGCGAGATGTGGCAAGTTGGTTGGTGCACCATGGAACATTTTGTTCTGACGCAAACAATAGCAGATCGCGTCGAGACCATTTGAAACCCTGAATGCGCAGGTAGAAATTCGGCCGGTCCGCGGCGAATTTTCTTCCCGGCGGTTCCTCTTTATTTGCATCTTGTGGTTGCACGTCTGAGAATTGGCAACAAGTGATTTGACTTTTGTGATGTCCAAACTGTTATCTAAGCCCTTGTAAAGTTTGAAGGGCGAAAAGGAATGTGCAATTTCCCCTTTAAGCCCAAACATTAAGCCGGACTCAAAACTAGCCTGAATATGAGCCAACGCTTAAACTCTATTAAGCCTCCATCTAACCCATTAGAACAAAAGCAAGGTGTGCTGCTCTTTATTCTTTGCCCAAATAAGTGGTTTGGTTACTCAACTGTCTCGGCTCAAATATCCGTTCAGCCCTAAGCGTAAACATTGCTACAGAAGTTGGAAAGAAGTGCACAACAGCCAGATATTAAGATCGGGCCGGCAAATCCGCCCCGAATTGCTCAAATTTCAAGCCAAACGCACCATTCTTGACTAAAATCTCCAAACAAATCCGCTTCGCGCAGGGTTATGCGCATTTTTTGTCAAATTGTTTTGGCACTTTTGGCTTTTTGGGCAATTTTTTCCTTTGACTTTGACCACAAAATTGGGCCGGGCCGGGCTGTCCACAGGCTCGGGCTGGGCCGGGCCGTATCGCAGTTTTGGCCAGTCGGGCCGGGCCGAAGTTACCCGGCTCGATCCTAATCTCAGCGCAGCTCAGTAATTTCAAAAATTGTAGTCGCGGCATAAAATCACCTTCTGGCAAGCCAGCGAAGTCGATAGCAGCAGCGGAACGGCCCTCACAAAATCAGCTTTCTTGTTGCGACATCGGCACCAAGGAGGAGGAATCTGTTGACGGCAGTTATCCCGTCAGACTCATAGGCACCTTCTGCATTATTCGCGGTGCCTGCAGTCGGACGGCTGTCGATAACTCTTCAGTGCAACATTAAACACCAGAGTGTTGGCGATAAAACGTGTCTGAAAACAGAACAAAGAACAAAACAGGCACTTCATGCAAAACACATAAAAACAAAAATGATTGCCAACGAAACAAGGGAAACAGCTCAACACTTTCAAATTCCCGCGCTGATTCTCGCACAATGCGCAATTTTTGGTTAATCTTACAGATTAACTGTAACCTTAGGTCTGAATGTACAACTCCCAACTGTACTTTTCTTTTCTTACAGTTCGTGACTGTGGTTTTTTCTGTAAGTTGCCAGAGTTTTCTGTATGTTTTCGCACTTACAGTTCACAACTGTAAGAAACCTACAGATTTTTTACGAGTGAGTATAAATTGTGCATAGGCTCCCATAAAAGGTGCGGCTGTTGTTTGATTTGGTATTTTGACAAAAACTATGTGCGCGATGAACCGTTTATGGCCATTAGATACCCGGATATCAGACCATGTTCGGTATTTAGATGGCCTAAGCAAAACAACTAACATCAGCTTCACAGTTGACGCACGATGGGTACCTTTGGGCCAAGCCTTGGATCAAACGTTACTCAATCTCCCGGTACTAGACTAGTTTTAATCGAACCCAGAAAACACACAACGACAAGCAATTAACGATGCCCGTCATTGCACTAGTGTACCAGCCCGACTCCGAGTTTTTACGACTTTCATTTCGTTTGAAATATTTTAGTCTAGCAAAAAAACATACGAAAAAATTCGTAAAATGGAGCACCACTGCGTAATTGAGCCGATTACGGAGCTTGAATATGGCACTAACATTCCCGATTTCTGGTAAAAAGTGACTAGCACCATTTTGCCTGGATTTCGCAGTCGAGCATGATGCGTTTTGCATGGAACACGAATAGAAACATCTATTTGAGCTATTAAAGTACCTTGTTAACCCGTGACGAGCTACTGTCGTAATTGTGTCAGAAACAAGCCATAATTATTGCCGTTCTGTGTTCATGGAAAGCCAATCATACGTAACTTTTTTGCAATATGACATTTAAGCAAATGTTACGCTCCGTTGAAACGGATCAGCTGCTCTTATGCACAATTTTGGCGTATTCCGTGTTCTGTAATAAATGGCCCACGTCTATCAAAAGAACGACACTTGTATGTACAGATACTTACAAGTTCCTCTTTCAAAACTTGTGGTAAGCTCTTTCATAAAGGTTACTGTAGCTTTAATGTGCACTTCAAGCTTTAGAGCGGCAGTCATTAGTTAACGTTTTAGTGCGGACTTTTTAAACACTGACTTCGATGGTTGAAATACGCATCCAAATTCAAAAAGCAATGAGCTGAGGCTCTTATTGTTTGACTTTGTTTTGACAACTGCCCATTTGTAATGTGCTTTAATGCCCAATACGGCCGATCCAGCAACGATAACGCATGTGCTTAACATTTCAATTTATGTAATACTGTCATTGTACACGTATATAATAATGGATACATGCAAAGCGGAGACGAACAACTAACCTATGTAACTAAACAGACGTTAGGTATATGTATGTATACGTACATATATCTCGGACGCGGGATTCGCAATTAAGTCAATCCGCCTGGGCTTGTTGGGTACCAAATCAGGTCACGCAGGTCCCAACGTGCACAACAGAATACAATGTCCGTTATGTGTATTGATATGATTGATCCTGGGTTCTAATTATTTTCAATTTTGGCAATGAAGCGAACTCAAACCCAGCCTCGGGCCCAGCTGAATCCAGTAACCTCCTACTTTCACGACGAGAAGGCGCTAACAGTTACGCTCACACTCAGAACAACGATATCGAGCAAAAATTAGCAGCAGTAAACACAACAGTACGGGTAGGCACGATTTGAGATTATGTTTCGCAGGTAAACTTGATGTGAAGTCTATAGATGAGCGTACATATGTATGTTCCTGCCACTGGGAACGATATGTATAGCAGCTTGCGCTAAGAAGACCAATCATACCCAATAGCTTTTAGGTACACAACTTTCCCAATGCTGCTCACAATAACCCAGCAAAAGCGCACGCAGTTCAGTGTTCATTGAGAAGAAAAATAAATGACGATCAGAGCTGAAATTAAGCGCAAAAAACAAAAACCACACACGCACACACAATTGAATAGAGAACTATTGAGAAAGGATACTCGTAATTTAGAGCTGGCGCTTTCCGCCAACCACATAAAAACATCTATTGTGGGCTGGCATCGACAGAGATTTTGTATTTTGCAATCAAATCTATTATGATATTAATGAACGGTGATGAACGCGAATGGAATACGGTAACCAAAATAGTATACAGAAAACATAGGTTACGGTAGAAACTTTGCAAGCTCGGCATAGTGCGAATTCAGAGGAGATGGTCCTTAGGTAAAGTTCTCTGGAATAACATTGCATTCCCGAGCAATTCACGTCTGCTAAATATGAAAGATGGCCAGACATATAGAAAACCCAGCAACTCAAAAACTTCACTGTACAATACTTAAAGCTTTTTCCAATGCTTATAAAATTGAGATCTTTCATGATATGCGTGGGATATTAAAGACCTGACACAGAAGCATAGGTATCATATATTTGGCGTAGTTGGTGTCACGAATACGAGCAAACAAATCAAAACACCGTTTATGTCTTATGTGCAATAATCTTTGGTATCTCTAGCCGCATGAGATTTCGCAAGCATAAATTGAGACAAAAACAATTCGTCGGAAAAAAATAGTTTGGCTTCATGGATTGAAAAATTTGACACAAAGAAAGTCCACACGACATTGAAACACGCGCAATAAGTGCCATTGCAAAAAAAAACAAAATAGGCCTAAAAAGCACAAAAACAATGTATCACAGAAGGCAGAAACACACATAGACAAACAAGAAAGAAATACACAACAGCAAAAAAATTGCAAGCTGGCACACTACTTATCGTCCGCGGTGTCCGTGGTGTCTTTGGGGCTCCGTCGATCCTGAGGGGACGCAGGGGTGGGCTCTGGTTCTTTCGGCGGTTCCGGCGAGCTCTGATTGCTTAGCGGTGCTGTGGTGGCTGATGTTTCAGTAGCTGACGAGTGTTGTGCGCTGGCACCAATGTCCGTCTGGTTTGTGCCTGGCACGATGGGCAAGCCCATTGCTTGTGGCAGGGCACCGGCCACCGACGTGGCAGCAGCAGTGCAGTCCAACCCAGCGAACGGGGAAGGCCATAGGGCACGCAACGGGGCACCCCCGGGTCCGCTGCTGCACGGGGGAAGACCGCCGACGCCGGAGCCGGGTGGCGCGCCCGGTAGACCCATCGGACCAGCGGCGCCGCCGGCGGCCAGATATGACGCCCAATAGGGATTGCTTCGGAGCAGTTGCTGCACTGCGGCGTAGTTGCCCGCTTCCGCCAGAAGCTCCATGCCGACCGCCGTTTGACGCTTCCATTTGGTTCTGAAAGGAAGAGGAGGCAACTTGTCGAATTCGTTGTTTTAGTGAGTTGCATTGTTTATGCAGTTTCTGTGTTCTTTTCTCCTCTGTGCCCGAACAAGCAAGTTGTTGCCGCTTATAGTTCCTGGAGTTTTATGAACAACGACATTGTGATTTTCTATCAGTTCCTTGTTTCATTCATCTGTTAATGGACATGTGGTATACTAGCTTAGGTGTTGTTGACTCATCAATGCAAGTCCGGCTACTAACTGAGCTGATCGCGATCGGATAAAGTTAACGACCCGAGTCTTCGACAGCAAAAAAGAACAACTTGACTTGTTTTCGCCCGCGCACACTAAATGAGCACGCCTATAAAGCCAAGTCATGCAAGACAAATAAACACCGACTAATTTCTATGACTCAAGCGAGCTAATATGTACATATCAATTGTGGTTTTTGAGTTCATGAGCTTTACTACATACATAATAATATGTACAGGATGCTACATATTATAGAGACCAATACGTCAAGTTCAGCAGAACAAAACAAAGCGTAAACTAGACGACGGCTTTAGTGTGTCTCAATTTGCGTCAAAGTTCGCTCTGGAACTCTTGCCATAAAATGCACCGTTGGGTTTTGTTCTGAGCGAGATCGCTCAAACATTGAGGGCATAAATGAACTCAGCTGTCAGATATGTACCCAACATGTTTGGCTCTTAAATCATTCCTGGTGACGGGCCATTTAAGCCACTGAGCCAGACTGACTAGTCAACCGCCAGTGGCGTGTAACGGTGTAAATCATTGCGCACGTACAGTATATTACACGTGTCCATGAGCTTTATTAGTTTGTTTGTTTATATCAGTTGCTTGTTTCCCCCTTTGTTCTTGTTATTACGCACCTAAACACCGACGTGAATGATGCTGTGAAATGCACCATGATCCAAACACGGGCAAAAATTGATGTATAAGTGTATTGGACTCGACTTGAGTATTGCTTTGGGTTAGCTTCATTTGAAACAAAAAAGGTTAAAAAATATGTCGTTCTTTAACTCGAGGAGAACTGAGAAACTTGCGTCAAAATTGCTGACAGAATCCCACTACAGACGAAACGCGAGCAAATATAACGGAAAAGAGTCAAAGCCAAAATCCAACGCTCTCACCTCCTATTTTGATACCAGGTCTTGACCTGCGTATCACTGAGATTCAGTCTCTGCGCCAGCTCCATCCGGTCCTGCACGCTCAGGTACTTCTGCTTCTCGAAACTGTCCTCGAGCTGCTGCAGCTGTTTGTCGGTGAAAATCGTTCGCGCTTTGCGCGGTTTCTTGCCGCCACTCGAGCCTCCACTTCCGTCCCCATCGTCGTCGTCGTCGGACGCGCCTGAAAAATCAGGGTGGATTCAGGCACCGTCAGGATTTGTTGAACCCCAAGCTTAATTTCGTGACAATATACCTGGCATAGGCATAAAGTTACAACTCCAATCAATAGCATATGTAGGTACATACTTGCAGTAAGTCTATAGGTCACAATTGCATAACAATACGAAAAGATAATTAATCCAGCAGCTTATCGTAGCGCAGTACATGTTACCGATGAACCTGCGGGGCAAATGACTCACGATTCATAAAAAACAGATTGTATAAACCCATCAATGTACACCAACCTGACTTGTTCATATCAGGCGACTCAAGATGTCGTTTCAAACCATTTACCGGTGTACTGGTGCAGCGTAGAGCTGAAAATAACAATCAAGTTTATTGTTTTTGTGACACAGTTAAAGACGTCAGCCGACCACAACAGTATGACCCTCAACAGTATGTACTACGTGTAGTGAAAGCGCGGTTCACTGTATGGAGCGGGCTGGATCGACGCAATCTATTATTTTCCAATTCCACCCAGACAAAACCAACCTTGCCGCGTGGCGCAAAAACAAGTGGCCTGTCATCGCACAGCACCAACAATGTTCAATGGCTCTGCGAATGAGTTGGCAATGCCTAAAACATTCATTTAGAATGGCGCCGCCCCCCCCCGCCCCCAACATCGCTGAATGGGGCCTACTCACAAAAAAAAAAACCACAGAACTAACTCCGGGTGCTGGGGCGGTTACTGTATCTCCCCAAATGATAATCCAGCGTGTGTCAGGCGTACAAAATAGCTGAGTTTCCGGACAGCAGGTGATTTTCTAACACGAAGGCGCACAAATAAATTGAGCGGTGTCGAACATGGCGATCGGATAGGACCTGCCTTGGTCGCGGTGGCATTTTTGTGCATTAACGACATTTCAAAGTTCACAAAATCCGTTTATTTTGGACCAGCGCAAAAGTATGTTCCCTGGAGCTAAAATTTAGTTCATTTACCCTGGCCAGCCTATGTATTTACAGCCTACAACTGGCGAATC
This sequence comes from Rhynchonema sp. JSB1_4, assembly GCA_030248065.1. Classification (NCBI taxonomy): domain Eukaryota; kingdom Metazoa; phylum Nematoda; class Chromadorea; order Monhysterida; family Xyalidae; genus Rhynchonema; species Rhynchonema sp. JSB1_4. Next base: position 55,678 of record JASAMV010004227.1, read on the forward strand.
TCTCAATATTCCTGATTTAAAGATTATCGCGCGGCCAACGCAAATCAAATCGATCCGATCATAAAGTTTCGTGCCAGCCTTATTGTGGGCGGATGCGGTGTGGGCGCGCCCACTATTTATGGCGCATAGTGTGCCATAAGCTGCCGAACAGCGTAATTTGTTTATGATTGCTGTTGAAAACGAATGCAGGTTGACGATGTTGTTGCTGATTAAAGCATATGACGTGTACTAGGTTAATCGCTTGAGGTGGTGCTTAAAAATACTGTTGTATTATTTTGAGGCATAGATTATTTTTGGATCCGACCAGTGCCTGGCGTGGGTGCGGTGGTATACCTCAAGGCAGTGGTCGTTGTTGTGGGTGGTACACACCTGGTAAGTCACGCAAGGGCGCTCAGATGGAATGCACATGAATGTAATCCAGATAGATAGCACAAAACTACTGTGCCTTTTAATGTGATAAAGTTTCGATTGAAATTAATTTGAAGATTGTCCTGCCTATAGGTAAGCCTGGGCCAATGGTTCAGGAAAGTGAAACACCTACATAGCTGAAGCCTTTGAAGTGCATGCGTTTTGAGTACAAGTCTCTGGATCTGATGTTAACAGGTTACAAAAATACAATAGCGGTGTGAGAAAACAGTACTCGATGTGCTGTTGTGAAATGTTATGGCTGGGTACCTAATGTTAGTGAGCGATCATGGGCAATGAAAGAAAACTTGGGGTTTCAATCGAGAAATAATCCACGCACCATCGACCCCATCAGGTCCACTGGCTTCGTGCATTTCCGAATGATCGCCCATTCCCGCAGCAGCTGCCCGTCCCAACAATCGATTGCGACTATCGGCCGCTTCGATCAGCGAACTGATCAGAAACGATGATTTGGCTGCCACGGACTCGGCCGCCGTAGCGTTGTCGTCGGTGAGGGCGCCTTGTGGCGAGGCCTGTTCAATGTTCAGTTAAATGGAGTTTTTAATCCAAGTTCTTGTGGTTGAGCTCACATGCAATTGTAGTTTAGGACTTTGGCTTAGGCTTTGGCTTAGGTCAAGGTCTGCATACGCACATTTGTAGGCTTTTCACAAGCCTGTGTCGAAAAACTTAAGGTGCAAAAGTAATTTTGTGGACGAATGAGCGTTTTACCGTACACAAGCATGGTAAGCAGCCACGCGACGATACAAAAAGCAGTATGTGCCCAAACCTGAGTGGGTCCACCAGGCTTGGCGCCGATGCTCAGATCGGTGGCCTGTTGCAGCTGCGCGTTGGCGACCGCCGCTTGTGACGCGGCTGCTGCGGCCAGAAGGGGCCACGGGATGGAATTGGCCGCACCGGACGCGGGCGATCCACCGAGTCCGGCGGGGTTGGCGAATGGGGAAGCCCCGGGAAGCATGAATGGGGGGAAGAAGCTGAACGGATTGGCACGGCTCGGGTCGAGCATCGTCGTGATTGGGGATCGGAATTGAATTTGGAATCAAACTCGATCGAATTATCGAAGTCTGGAATTATGAAATTGGTTGTATCAATCGGTCGGCATCTAACCGTGAGATAATCACGGATTTCTGAAGAATTCTTCAACAACAACAACAACAACAACGCAACAATAAAAATAGCAAAAGTAATCAGTAAATAAATCTCAAATGCTCGCCCTCCCTCTCTCTCTCTGGTTAATTCGCGTAAGCACAGCGAGGTTATTAGCGAACGACAATTGACTGATCGAAAGGATAATCGGTGGGTGTGTTAAAGTTTATGGGAGGATATTGCCGATCTTCAGGGTCACAAATGCGTGCGTTTTAAATCCACAAGTGAACATTAAAAACGGACAATAGGATCGTTGCTCGAGTTGAAAACAATGCACACTCTTCTCATTATGTGACTTCCGCAAAACATCTATACCGATGGCATGGGGATGTTGTCGCGCACTGCAAGCCACGCGACCGATCATCATAATGTATAATTGGATAGGCAATCAAGGTTAAACTCGCTACGAAAGTAATTTGCCCTTAAATTCATGGTCGAAAACGGCGCCCCGCGTATAGTGATGCTGTTCAATTAGTCAGAGTGATTTTCGGATGCCTATATCATCCCCAGGCCGCGATCTTATGAGCAAAAACAAGACTCGAAATGTCTGTAAAAAAGCGGAAACTCACTAAAATGCACAATTTCTACGTTGTCATGTAGTTTGCTTTGAATATAATGCAATTTTTGCATAATCAAGAGAGTGCACAGATGCAAAATAATGCCGGAATCAAAGGCAAGGCAACTCATTTGTCCAAAACTCCGCCCACTATCGCTGATTGGCTGATCGGTCGCCGGTATGTGGACAATGTGTGTTCAATTGGCAGAGCAAGCGTTTAACTGACATGCACTTGACTTATTGTTTAAACAGACAAATATTAGTTTAAAGCAAACTGTTTGCTTGCAACTTTGGCAGATCAGAGAGAAGATCTGGAATTATCACTATAACCACAGAAGAAGGTGCCGCCTAGCGGAAAAACATCTACCAGAGCTTAAAGGAACTGGTGGCTCAAAACACGGAGCCGGAAACAGCTATTTGCTTTCGAAATTCAAGCGTCTCCTAAAAAGCTAGGAGCACTGAAACGCTTCCGAAAGCCAATTGACTTCAAACAGCAGGTGTGTGTAAGTAATTACAGCACTACCATGCGCTTGATTCACACAACACACGGGGTCGCCGTGTGTATTTTTTGAACGGCGGTCGCCGCCCCGAGAAAATAGATTGGAAATAAGATAAAAAGGCTAATCGAAATAGATCTAGAGGGATACAATGATTGTATATTTCCTGCGTCGAACAGAGAGATCAGAGGGCCAGGTTAATGTCGTAAAAAACGACAAGCATCTAAATTGTGGTTTTATATTCCTGCTGCTATCTCTTAATGTGAGCTTTAAAGCACGCGAGAGACATGGTAAAGCGGTAGCATTTTCAGGTCTTTACATTACGCGGTCACAATATCACATTGGAGGGCTCGATGTCTGCTAACAGGTGGTGAGCGCGCGCGTGCCTGGATATGGTTCAACTCCCAATGGACCAAAGGGCATATACCGTAACATGGTCGCTTGCGGGTCAGCCAAGGAGTGTCTTTAAAGCACAGACGCGTGACATAACGCCACTTTTTATGTCCATGATGTGACGTGGTCACAATTAGAGCACGGCTAAGTGACGCGTTAAAGCCAATTCTCGGCAATGGACGCAGGCCAATTTTCGGACCCCTCAATGCCCCGACAAAGGGAGTGACCCATTAAGGAGGTTCATGAACATGGAGGCAAAAGTTCACATAATTATTGTGACTACTACTGTTACTCCACTAACGAGTGGCTATTTGAGCTCAGGCGTAAATCGCATTTTAGCGCGGGATTTCCTTTTCTTTTCATTGAATTTCCTCGTTTTTGTGCGGCGAACAACAAAAGAAACAACACCGGAGAACATGTTCAGTTACGCATGCGTGGGCCATACTGAGTTCCCTAATTGTTTATTTTATCGAAAATTTGCCGGCCCATTCACAAATAGTTGACCTGTTGGAACGCTAAAGCACATGTACATATGTAATTATCACGTCTAGCTCACTTTGTTCCCTGAACAAAAACAATAGTTTTCTCTTTTATAATGTTCTTCAAGGTGCGAAGCGTTGATTGCTCTTTGGGTTACGGTAGCTGGGTGCTTTAACGCATTATTATTCACGGATGCAAAAAGTGGCAGCGTTTTGAGTGCAAAATTGAAACACTTCGCGTGCAGGCGGGCAGAAAATTGGCCGCTTTTTATGTGGATCGACAAACAAACACACAACGTCACCTAGAATAATAAATAGTGTGATAAGAGTTATTAAAGAACTGGAGATACGAAATCATAACCCGACTTGACTGAAAAATATCCATACTTCCCTATTTAACGCACATTATTAAGTATATTGGAGACATTATTTTCCCCATGTTATCCATGCATCCTTAAGCCCGCATATAGACAATTCACACAACACAACCTTTAAAAACACTAATTCGCGCGTTCTAGAGTTCGTGCTATTATTTATCGCGTCAACTAATGATATCTCGTTTCAAATGCCAAAAATAATTCGCACGAACAAAATTACAATAGTCACAATCACAAAACATGCCCACACATATATGTACGTGTGGGTTGGGTAGGTAAATTGACTCAAATGAGTTCAATTTCAATGTTCACATGATCTGGAGACCATGAAGGGTAATAAACACGCTTTTCGACGTTCGTGTTGATTATGTTGGTTATGATCGCTCTGTTTTGTCACATATTGGGTGGTTAATGGGCTCGTGGTTACGATTAGTCCGCATTCAAGAAACAACTCGGCTCAGACTGCTGGATTTGGAAGCGCAACAAGTTCCGAAGTGCGGGCGGATACGTCAACCCATGAGATCCTTAGCACATAGAGAGAAAGACTCGGGCAATCAACAAACCAAAGCAAAGCAACAGAAAATTGCTACCTCCGCGTGCGATGTTGCCCGCAATCATCTCACTAAATGCACAACAATGCGCACTCTTGGGTACTGTACTCGTATCCCTGCATAAAGGGTGCGCCCATTTCCATTAAAGGGTGTGCCCAACTACACATTAGCGTTTGGTTCAAAAAGTGCTGGGACTGGTCTCTGAGAACGGAAACAGTCTTTTCGTCGTCTATTGAATCAAAACTACTAAAAGAATTCGCTGCTGACAACAATATATAATAGCAACAACCAACAATAATAATATAATGCGCGATAAGATGCGCCTTATAGGTCCCGTACTACCTAGTCAAGGACAGTGCGTGAGTCAATTATAGGTAGACATAGACAACCAGCGGAAGTTCATCCAATGAAAAAATCGCATCGAAAAAGAAAATGGCAGTTGAATTGGACTTTGCCTGGGCCTCAAGGTGAAGGCGCGTCCTGAGAACCACTATAGTGGTGATGTTGTGTTAATAGTATGACAACCTTGCCGTCAAGGAACAGGCAACAAGTCCAACCTTGCCTTATATGCCTCTGTTTCCAACCGTATAATTGTCTATAATGACACAGTTTTACCGCATTTGGCAGCAGTCATCTTAAAGATGGCACGATACGCATCATGAGAACAGACCTCGCCCCCGACGCTCTGTGTACGCATTGAGGGTCCATGATGTGGTGAAGGTCGTTTTGCTCATACTTTTAATGCGACCACTATCCCCCTTTAATGCGCACCTTTGTTGCGCTTATCACACGCTCGTGTGCATGAGAGAGGGAGAGAACGCACGGCGACTTATTACCACCGGATATGATTTTTCAAGGGTACTGCATGTGTTGGCGCACAACTAAAGGGGTTGTGGTTGACGGATGCTGTTGGTACAGTAACTTCGTGAGGTACTGTAATTGTACTGCTTTAGCGCTAAACGCCCCATCAACAAAGAAATTTCGCGAAAACTTATATTAACAGAAACTTATGATATGAACATAACTCAACGTCGATTAGGTCTACGCTCCTCGCGCGCAGCGCGGTTTTTGTCAAATTTTCCAGCAACAGCCTAAACTCACGTTTGATTATGGGCTTGTGAAAATAGTGCATGTCTACGGCCGGGGAGAAAATTGACTCGCTTCTTTTTATTGTATGTGATAAGCAGAAAAAGACGAGTTCTTTACCAACAATAATATAATAATGGACCAATAGAGTTTATTATATGATGCCTGATTGGTCTTGATGTGTTTGAAAGCACGCACAAAAAGCTCCACATGTGAATTTCTTGCCATTTTTGTATGATTATTGTGTGCGACTCACTTCTGCATGTTTCCATTGTAAATGGGCGCGAGGTTTTCGAACCATCAGAGAAACATCGATACAAAAATAGTCCACCGTAACCCCTGGACCACTTTATTTCGGCTAAGAGCTGTAAATTTGCATTTGTGTTCAATTACAGTTGAGGCGCGGGAAAGGGTGGGAGTATCAAACACGAAATAGGACCCGAAATACCGATGTATACGACACTCGACGGCGAATTAGGAACAATTTTCGCGCCCGCGCTAGCCCGCGATAATGGTGTTGATGTCACTCTGGAGGAACCATTTGGTAGCGATTGCACTTCACGGTGCAATGGGTAGGTATGGGACCAAAAAGCGAAGGAAAAAGCTCGGTGAGAAACAAATTAAGCAAAATTTGGAATATTGTGCTGGGAAAGGCTTTGCAGAACAAAGATAAGCGCGCACTCATCAGTGGTTGTGGGCATGGCTGCCACTTGCCTTGATCCTGAGGTTGTTCACAATCAACGAACGCTTAATATAATACATATGTACGTAGCTCATGTAAATTGCTGCAGCGAGCTCGCGGCACTGATTTGTTCTGATCAAACCGTGCTGCAACATGAAGCTAAGCTGGCTGGGTTTGACTTCATAAACTTTATTCCACAACAGTGGATCTTACAACGTCTCACTGTCCAGCTAAAATATGAGGACTAAAGGTGGAGTTATACTTATCCTCATGTGGACATTTTGTCCGCATGGACAAATCATTGTTCCGGTCGTATTTTGTCAATTGTTGAAACTTCACCTTTGATCAGCACACTAGTTGTTCCCCCAAACCTGCTGAACACCAGTTACGATTTTCGAAGCTCTTGCTCCAACCAATCGCAAAATATAATCAATACGAAGTTTTATCCATGTGGACAAAATGTCCAGATGAGGACAAGTATAACTCCACCTTAACTGAGCAGTTCTCATTGCTTTTTTCTGCTATCGAATTCCAACCCTACGGTCGCTTGCTAAAAGCACTGCTTATCATGATATTGCGTGTTTAGGCATTGTTTGGCTTGGCGGCCTGGCTGGTCTATAGTCCTCTCTGACTGGGGTGCGGGCTTTACGCGATTAGCGTCAGTCAGCTTTTAGCCGTGTCCGTGTTTGATGCAATTACATGTGAATAAAAGGCCCAACATTGCGTTTGCGTGCCTTCCCATCTTGCTCGTCCACGTACGTAACCGAAAGCAGGAGCAAAATGTGCAGCGCGATAAGTGCGCTTTAATAGAGACAAATGGAAGCGCTTTTCGCGTCGTCAGATTATGCTGCGGGTGCGGCCAGAGAAAATTAGATCAAATTAGCCGCGCGCTGATAGCTTTAAGACGCGAAAATCGCGCACATTAGCGGGACAGATAGACACACAGGGCAATTAGAGGGTTACGGTAGGCTGTAAGATGGGAAAAGGTTGTGTTGACAAACAGCTTCACTGGAAAAGCCAAAAATCCAGTAAAGTAACGAATAATTGACAAACGTGGGTCAATGCAATGTGCATTGTCGGTGTTTATGAAACAAAATGGAAGCCAGCACTAATCGCTTTGAGGATGACACAATAACGTTCGTGTCAGGACACAATGGTTCAGTTGTAAAAAAATATGGTCCAAAAAATGGGCCAACGAACAAAACAGTAAACAATTGACAGATATTACCGTAGTCCGTCACACGTCTATGAGACCAACAAATGCCAAGCGAGAAAATTACCGTCGTCTTACGGTAATTATGGTTGTAAAGTGTGTGCACTGGAAGGTTAGTGGGTGGAGGGATTCACTATCGGAATAATCACGTTCAACGCGTCTGGTTGTCCGGGGTTTTTAGGATACTAATTGAGAACTGTGTGTCAATGCATACTCCGTTTACCACATCTGTACCCATAGGTAAGTCACACTCAGGATAAGCACCTTATAATGGCCGATATCTGAGTAAATTGACGGTTTTTAACGCGATACGGGCGTATGCAAGCAGATGATTATGGGGAGTTATTGTTGAGACGAAGAGCGTGACACAAAACTTGGTGCACATGTGGGCCGGATTTACGGAAATTATAAGTAAAATAAGAGTTTTTTTCATTTTTAGCTTAGTGGTTGTTTATTACATGGATTCTGTAACCGAAGTAACACTTTTCCCAAACCAAGCCATGATACAAATCCACAACGTAACTCATTGGCTCCAACAAATCACGCACCAAATACTGCAATCGGCCATATTTTCCGGTCTATTACAATGACTTTTCTCTCTCATGTTCTCAGGTTATTATTAGAGTGTTTTCATTATATGTAGTATTGTATTGAAAAGAAAAACAATATAGCGATATACAAAGCCACGCACAAAAATTGATATGAATAGAGAAAATGGGATATGGGGTCCGACCAAAATATCGGGTGTCAACGCAAGGTACTCTTTCGACATAACTCGTATTGCATTGACGGTCACCCTTAAAAATGCGGTACCCAACTAACCACAATCTTCGGGGTCCAATTATGGGTGCACGGATAGAGTCGATCCAATTATCGTTGTGTTTTCGACTTAAGTGACCTTTGGACCTTTATTGTTGCTTTCGTCGTGTACTGGGGGTGGTTATACCCTGTTGTGGCAGGGGAATTGACAGGAGCATGGTCTTTTGGTCTGAATAAACCACAAAGTCTGTTCGAGTGACCCAACTATAATTCTCATTTCATAATTGAGAGTGGATCTAAAATGGTCCCATGAGGATGCGCTCGCTTTTGGTCCAACACGCTGCTCACCTGTGAAACGAGATAAATTGACAATCTGTTACCCGCAGGTATTTTCTATTCAGCTGTTGATTACAATTGTGTACCTGGGTTACTGTAGGATTGCGCTTTATACACTATATTAAGTTGGTTTATGTTAGTTCAAAGCTATGCTTACATTGGTTGGCACAACGGTATTAGATAGTGATGTAAAGCGTCAATCTTTCCCACTATGAACTCAACAATTTTCAAAATGCTGCCCATTACCTTACAACTGACTAGCCCATTTGTGCTTTGAGCTCAGTAATAGTAACCTTGAGCCCCGCAATAGTAACCCACACTCGCTTTTTTCATTCTTAGTTTTGATAATGACAATGAAATGCATGGAAAATTAGGTGGCGTTTGTTTTCGGGCAAAATGAACATTTGAATGTCACGGGTCTGTAATTTTGCCGGGCCCGGGTGCACAATATTCTCGGCAAGTCTAAATTATTTGGCATCTCCTCGATCAAACGAAACAATGTATGGAAATCAATTGCAGTAATGAGAACAAAATACACTTTTAAAAGTAAGCAAATAATAAAATCAAGCGACAATCTTTGATTGTGTATAATTTTGCTTCGTGAGTTTACGTTCATGGAATTTAAGTTATTTAGTGCAACGGCTCTATTTACATTTGAACGCTTATTTATGCACAATTTTTAAACGTCAAAGTAAGGTTCCTTAAGTTTTTTTCAATGTAAGGGCACAATCACTTCAGCATTGTGCAAACGTGTAAAGCACAGTGCACCCACCAACCAACATTTTCCAACTTTTTAGTTTGCAATTTTGCCTAAAAACACGGTTGGGCGCCCTTGTGAACTTCATAATTCATAAATCACTATAATGATCGACCGAGCATTTTAACTAATAATCGTCTATTGTGTACTCTAAATGGGTTTTGTCATATTTTTGGCGGAATTAACTTTTTTCAAATATTCCGGCCACAGTTTAATGGAACAAAAACTGGACCGTGGAACGCTATCATTTGCAAAAAATGGGGATTGTGTTTATTTGATCAAAATTTGCGAGCACCATGTTATATTCATTTCCATGTTGTCCAGCGCACCTGACGTTTCTATCGGTGCTTTCTGACTCTCGTTAACTCACACTCAATGCGACGTACTGTATTTCTCTCACTAATTCAGCGTTGCCTGAGTTGACGACCAAAAGTTGACGACTTCAGCTGGACAATAAACAAGTTCAAGTTCAAGTTTTTTATTGCATCAGAAGCAACATGGTAACGTCAACAACACGCATAAGCTGGACAGTAACGACGAAACCATAAAAAAGTGGGGGAGGGGGAGAGAGGGAGAAATAAGGAGGAAAAAAAACAAAAAAACAAAAACTCCACACGCGGAAAAAACACTCGCAGCATCTACAAACAACAACAGCTTGCACATCTCTTCCCCCACAAAAAAAAAATAGAAAAACAAAAAGAGAATTGGGAAAAAAAAAAAAAGAAAAGAAAAAAAAAAAAAGAAAACAGAGGAACCAAAAAAAATAAAATCCACGACTTACACGACCCCCCACACACAACACAACACAAAAACAACAAAAACGAAAAAAATTTTTTTTTCTAAAAAAATAAGATAGACCTACCAAAAAAAAAAATAAAAACAAAAAAACAAGAGGACAACCTTCCTTTACAGAAGAAACCAAACAAAATACCAAACCCCATTTTTCCCACACCTAACACCACCAATAGCGGGGAGCAAAAATAGAATTTAAAAAATAATAATCAGCCGTGGTTTTTCGTTTGAACGGAGTTGTTTTTATTTGTATGGTTATGGTCTGTATGGAACATGAGGCCTCAAGACGGAAACTTCGGGCTCTCACGAATCTCGCTCATTTTGCGCTACGTTTTGCATCAAATTAGGATCCATTAGAGCGATCCGATATTTTATGTTATCACACCATTAATATAATGTGGGCCGTGAACGGTTTGAGCTGACAAACTCATAATTCTGCGCGTTATATGTTGGTTTGGAGCGGCGTTTTTCCAAGCACCTGTGTCCGTGTGACCGCGCCTGTTCGAATTATAAAATGAATTTTTAAAAAACTTCTGAGAATGCAACAGAATAAAACGTGAACCGACACTAATCGCATAACAATTTAACCATAACGAATTGTTGCTGACTCAATCATCTTTAGTCCAAAGCGTGAGCGAAATTATAATCTGGCTTTAAAATGAATAATCGAAGCGTTGTGAACCCAATTCGATCAACGTATTTTTTATGTATGTTTCGAACTTTTGGCAACTATGTACTTGTGATCACTGTGATACATTGTTGTGGGTTACTGTGATCAAAAAATGCACACACTTCACAAAAAACCGGTAGTGTTGCTGTATGCGTGTGTGCTGCAAACAAATTGACTCGATTTAGCCCATTTACGGTCAATAAAAGCGCACAAATTGCATCTGTGCACCCGTTTGAATGTGCATATTGTTGTGTTTGCAGATTGCAGTTAACGAGCATAAACACAGCGCAGGTTTTCATCAATTGTAAATTGATTTTTGAATGCGCGCGGTATTTTTCAATTTCGTCCATTTAGCGAGATCGGGAATCATTGTAAAATGATTTGGTCTCATTTTTGTCGGTCCAATAATTCCAGTAATTTCCAATGACAAGATTTTCAAACGGGACCCAAAATTAAATCTAAACACAAATTGGATCCCAGCGACCTCGAAAAAAGCGCGCGATGAATATCAAAAATATTCAAACAATTTATACAGGCCGACACTAATCGACATGTGCTTTGCGTGTAAAACGGCCATTTTCACCGATGATGGGCGTTTTGAAATTGTTGGATACAAAATTAGATTTTAGCCCATAAATACGCTCGATGTACTCAACATTTGCCGAAAATTCTCTGAACAAAACCACAATATCCGCGATTTACTCATCACTGAATTTATTGGCAAATTTCGAAATAAGGCATAATGGTCGGAACAAATTGCACATTTTATATTTTTTCCGTATTTTATGGTCGCGTGTGGTTAATGGGGGCACTTTAGCAAACTTGTGGCTTTTGCGGTACTTTAAACCTTGATGAAACCACATGAATGATGACTTTTATAATTGTGTGAAAAATTGCTGTGTATGTTTATAATTTTTATTGTTGTCGCATTGTTGGGACCGGCATGACTAAGTGGTAGCTGATCGATGTTTTGATGACTGGCCTGCCAAATAGATTAAACTTCGATCCTATGTTTCCGCGGAGTGATTGTGTTTTTGAACAGCGCCTATCAAGAATATACACTGCTCGGAAATTTTCCTATTGTTATCTGCATATGCTGTACATGTTTGAAATCGTATGGATAACACAAACATATACCTTCATTGAAAGCATCCAGAAATCAGTCGATACACATTTTTCACAACAAAATACCGCTATCACGCTCACCGGTGGCAGCGAAAACAGCAATTTCACGTTTACTTTCGTTTCGATTATATAAAAAACCAAGTCGATTTGTGTGTAAAAAGTCCGGTTTTGTGCGCTGCGGCGGAATGAAAAGGTATCTCACCGCTCACAATGTTGTTATTGTTGTCGGCAAATCGGCTCGAAATAAATTATTATACGATTATAGCGCATTTATATAAAAAGAGAACTATATTATATTATTTTTTGTCACTTTTCGATCATGAATAAAAAATAACAAAAAATGCTGCATGCACATGATGAACAGAAAGGGGCTTTCCTTGAGAAATCAAGACCGCAAAATGTCCTTGAAATCGCCGAAGCAGAAAATGCAAAACGACCGATAATAGACTCACTTTTCTGAAATAACTGGTTTCCCGGTGCAGTCCTAACCTCAGGCTCATAAAAATGGACGTTTTAGTGTCTCAAGGGTTTCGGCAGTTGTTAAACAGGTGCAGTACAAGTCAATTTTCGAAAAATAGACAGACAGACACCCAAAAATGAACAAGACATAAAATGTTCATGATTATTGCTTCGAAAAATGATGTAAATTGATCAAAATGATCTTTCGGGTCTGGTTTTGATATGATTTATATGTAAATCAGTTTCTAGTTTTCTCTGAGAACCTGGGGGAGCAAAGCACCGGGGGACGTTAGGAAATCGAAAAAATCCGTTGAATTGTCGATTATTTTCATGAGAATGATTATGTAGAAAAACCACAGAATGTACCATATACATACAGTACAGTACCTGTAATAAATGGTAGAAGAGAAGCGGTTCAAGTGCAAAAATGTATGAAGTTGTGATCTGAACGTTGTGGGAAGATGAACAAAATACGAGACTTGACGCAGACATAAAAGTCATCCAGTTGTTCGCACGCTTGAGCTCCGCGTACCCTTTTTACATGACCGCGCAACTTTTTCGCTTGGCAGGCGTGTCGAGCTGAGGCTCGGGTGTCATCACGGGCGCAGGTATCGACTCAGTGTCATTTTCAGCTTCAACATCCGAACTTTTTCGGGATCCCGTCTCAAAGTCAGCCTCACGTTTCGAGTCGAAAACCGTCGGTTCTTCATGATTCCAACTGAATTTAGTTCCCTCGATTCCTTCCGGAAGTCTCATCAGTCTATCGTTGTACAGCTCCAATTGTTCAATGAATCCTTCGTTGATGTAAATGATTGGTCTCCGTGCGCGAACATGTTCGTAGGCTTCATTGGGGTACATGTCACGGTAGCGGATTAGATACGCGATACACAGCGCTGGTGATCTGAATGTTGTGTTGTTCGTCGATGTGGTTGGCGTGCAAAAAAGCTGACGGGACCAAGGTATAGATATACAGTTCCGGGTGCAATTCTAGGCTGAAAGTTGAAGTCGCGTGCACGCGACTTCCTAGTGCTAAAACATAGGGAGCGCACGCCAGCGCACGCGCAAAACTTCGCGTGCACGTGCGTGCACGCGAAGTTACTTCGACTTTTGCCTATACTTTGCACTGTTTCGCACGCGCGTGCACGCGACTTCAACTTTCAGCCTAGAATTGCACCCGGTACTGTAGGTATGTATATAGTATCTACATAATGACCTTCCGGATCGATAACCGTGTTTGCTATTGACCATCATGCAGCTCTCACTCTTCCACACCAGAGCGCACGTGGCACAGTCAAGCCAGTGATATGCCGTTATTTTGAGAGTCGTCTGGTGCAACAGGTCATCGTCCGTGCGCAACGAATTCCCTACTACGCTGGGTACTATGAATCAAGACGGAAAAGCTTGACTGCGGAAAATTATGTGTGGTGAGATCCGCACCCGGTACAGGGCTCTGGAATTCAAGCATCACTTGCTTGCAAGATTTTTTGTGTTTTGCAAGTTTTGTGAATTCTCAGCAAGAAATGCAAAAATGGCCCAGTTTCTAAATGTGTTTGTACCTCGATATTCCACCCTGACAGAACACGACTGATTTGATGCCGAGTCTGCGTTTGTGCTCGATCCTGTCGACGACCCTGTCAAAATGCCAAGCCAAATTCGCTCGCGGGTCGTTGTTGACATTCACGTAGATCGTCTCCATGCCCCACGCCATGTAGTCGCGATAGTCTGTGACGCGAAAAAGAAAGAATTGTTGTCCAGACCGTACTTAGACCGACACCCTTGGTAGACCGATCACATCGATGCCCTTATAGGATCCGATCACCAAGTTTGATGTTTTGCATGGTATTGTCTGAGTGACTTTCGTTGGGGTGATGATGGCCACATGATCAAAAAGACTGTTTGTTTTCTCAAAAACAGTATTGACAAAGAGAAGCGCATCCACTCCAAACGCCAAGGGAGCTGAGGGCATATCGACCACACTCTCGGTCACTCACCAGTCGCCCACTCAAAATTTGGTTAACTTTTAGGCTGCACGTTCATGCATAGAAACAGGATTTATTTTTCATCCGCTACGAATTAGAAATGAGTTGCCGAAATAACCTTCCAACTAACAAGACCGTAGTAAAACCCAATTCATCGCCGCCTAAATTCACCAATTTCCCGTTCATTCGACGCATCCACCAACAGACCGACGCCGTGTGCTGCCAGTGCACCGATGTCCCAAGCCAAGACCGTGTCCAAACTTGTCAACCATAAATGCGCTTCGATCACGTCGATCTCGTTGACTTCCATGGAATTTCGTGATGATCGCCGTCGTGAATTGATCATTTTTTGAAGCGAGAGTTTGTGTCAAACTTGCTGATCCCTCCGGTGACTGATCACGTGACACTTCTGTGAAACGACATCTATTTCGATATTTACGCAACACTATAATTTACATAAGTTTCGACCAGCGTAATGTATTTGCAGCCAGCTACAAAACTTTTACGATGGTCGAAACTGGTGCCAGAGACGAATATCGAAAAATGCAGATTTTGAGCAAGAGCGATCATCAAGTTTACCGCTCAGATTCGAAAATTTTGGATCCGAACCTTTCGTTGAACACTGGGACCAACCACCAGAAGCTCACAGCGCATGGCGGCACTTGTGGTGTCCTCCATATTATGTCTGTCTCGTCTTTTCCTTGTTTTGTGAAAATATTGTTGTTGCGACTGCTGCGCTATTTGTTTTGCTTAGAAATATTGTTGAAAATAATATTTGCCGCCGCTGCTTTTATATTTTGCTGCCTTTCTTCCGCACCGCATAAATATCTGTGACATATACATACAGTTCGACAGTATAATACAGCAACATAAATAGAAACTAATAAAAAACAAATCATGATCACAGTCAAAAGCACGGATTATGCACCACCCTGTACTATTACTAATAGGAAATTAAAGAGAAAAAAGAATAAAAACATTAAGAAGAACAGTCAGGCCATTCATACACAAAATACAGAAAAGATACAGACCGCTACAACAAGTTAGCATAATGCCATAAGTCGGTATTGTCAAAGAGAGAGAGAGAGGGGGCAATACAAAAAAACACCGCAAGAAAACACACTGACAAGAACGTTAAACGATCAACCCGTGTGCATGAAAAAAGTCCAATTCTCTGTGCTATTGGGTAATGTCAAATAGACTTTACTGTTGCGTCATAGCGTGACACTGTGATGTTTCAACAAAATAGCCATTGCGTATTGCGTCAAAAAAATCGCACAACCACAACAATCCGGGTGTGTTCAAAGAGAAAGAAAAAAGACTATCGTCACATGCTAGGCAAATCATCTGAAAATGCCCAGTCCAGATGAATCTCACAGACAACAGTATAATAACGAGGTGACTAATAGCAGTAGCAGAGTTTAGAATCACACGATTGAGCAAGTAGTAAAATCATACAAGACAAGATCTACAGTATCCACATGTGCTACCTCTCGATTTCAGCCAAATTGATGATCATAACGGACACATTGTCCATGGTGCCCTTTCGAACAGCGAGGTTGACCAAAGTTCGCGCCGATTCCAACCAAAAATCAAAACCGCTCGCCGTGCGTGTGGAGGAGCTTGACTCTTGTGCGGCGCGACGTTGCCGAGCGACGATGTCCACAGCTTCCTGAAGGGCATTGCATTTTTTACAAACGGATTTGTTAGTTGTATTTAAATTAATTAGTCACGCCCAACAAATTGTAACTAGCGATCAGAACAATTTACGTCATCGATTTTATCGAAGATTTGAATCATTTCACGGCTCGGCTCAACTTTGTTTTTCCACCCGTGGTTTGTTAGAGTAAAAGAGAAAATCGTTTGATCAACGAAAACAAAAATTTTCCTGGTATTCTAGTGACATCCGGTGCAAGCACGTTGCAAATAATGCTCGCTCAAAACAGAAATCTTACGAAACACATGAACTGTGATGTGGTGGCTTTGTCAGTCCATTTCTACATGCTTTCACACAGGGTTGGGTTAAAAAAAGTAAAGTTAAATTTTTTTTAAAAGTTCGCCACTTTTTCGGTTTTTAAAAATTAGAAAAGTAAGTTCACATTTTTTTATTATTTCACAACTTTTTTTTATTATTTTCCCCCTTTTTGTGGAGAAATGCATGTTTTTATGCATGTTTCTGCTCGTTTTTCTAAAAAAATCGCCTGCGGCGCTTGTATTTCGCATCGGTACAATGTCATTAGAACGTTAGACAGTCCGTGCCTCTACTAAACTACCTAAGCAGCCGTCATTATGTGCGTACTCAGTTCTTCCAGCAAGTCAAATCTGCTTGAAATCTAAAATTATCGTTCCAAAGCCGCGGGGTTTGCAGCTGTTTTCATGTAACCTTGCTAAAAAAAGTGGGCCAATTATTTACCTTTCCCGTGACACTCCTTCACTTTCCATATAATAATCTATATATGTAGGTACATATGGTGGACAGACTATCCCCAACGCGAATTGTGACGTTATCTGGCTCATCGTAAGAATATCACCTCGCTACTGCCCGTTTGTGCACACAACTGGTCGCTGTCAACTATTCCTATATTCTGCAGTACAATCAAATATACTTACAAAAATTTCGACAATTTTTCACATTGAGAACCGAAATTTTTGTGGTCCGGAATAAAAAAAGTAAATCTAAAATTTTTTTTTGAAAATTCAAAAAAGTTCGATGATAAATTTTTTTTAATCCAACCCTGCTTCCGCACATGGTCCTTGCACCAGGTCACCGTCGGTGCCAATGCGCCGCACGTTCGAACAGAAAAAATATCTTGTGATCTTCCAGTTGTGGAATATTACAAAGTCCAACCTGCGACGACACCACGTCCCACAGTCCGTCGGTCGCGAGAATCACGAATTGCGGCCGACGATTCCGATCTGAGCCGAGATCCAGCACGAACACGTCAGGCAACGCCGTGATCCAGCTGCAGATCCAAAGTGTAAAACTGTTGATCAAATAATAATAAAACTAACTACCAATAATGACCACCGAAAGAAGTATTGTTGTTTAGAAACCCGTGATCATGCAAGAAGTGACCGTAGCCGTGGTCAGTACTTTTTAGTAATTACTGAAACCAAATAACAGGAACTATTTTTCATCATTTTGGTGCGACAAGTTCATCTGTCCTCCCTCGTACTGACGATGTTCTCGTGCACCAGCAGGGCGTTAAAGCGGACAAAGCAGCCCACCGTGACTGTTTCAAGTATCCATCGCCCATCGCCCTCGATATGGCCAACGTGCCACCCACTCTCCACACACCGTTGAACGCGACGAAACCACCCGACGATTCGATACGTTGACGCTCAGATGCCTGAATCGGAAGGGTCGGGTAGGCCTTTTATTTGTGACATTTGTGTTGTTGCTTCGCTAAGGATGTGAGGTGTGACGCACCGATGAATGAACAACACGTCATCATCATATCTTTCAGGCAAAACATTATTGGGTGAACGCAAATCTCAGAGGCTTATTGAAAAATCGGCCGTAAATGTTTCTGCAGGTGCACATCAATAATGCCTGGTGCTAAAAAATTAGTCTGATATCCTCCTTGCGTGTCGGAAAAACTAAAAACTCAAAACAACCAAAATCTGAACGCACCATATTCGGTTTGTGATCAGTGGTGACATTCCTTGCATTGCCCGCCCAGTCGCACAGCACGGCACGACAGTCACCCACATTACCAACAACCAAATAGCGATTACGGTACACGCTCGCACAAAGTAAGGTTGAGCCTGAAATCATTTTCAATAATTTTAATTTAGTTTTTAATAATAATTTTTTTAGTCTTTGTTGCTGCAAATTAACAGAAAGAGGAAATCATCGTCGCAACTACGCGCAGGGGCGTACCTATGTCCAAATTTAGGGCGGCGCTGTGGATCAATATCATTTTTATATAATTCATGCGCATTAGAAGAAGGCGGCGTAGCGCGCGAAAATTTGTAACACTTCCGAATGATTGAGCGTCGGAATTGACTACAAACGCGTCTCTCTAACGCGCGAAGCGCGCGAATTTTTAATATTTCCAGTGTATGGCAACGAAAATGCCACGATTTAGGGGTCTCTGTTCCTTCCGTGGACTAACGACTTGAAGGGATGCTGCGTACCCTACGCCCCCCAAGGTACGCTCCTGGTCCTGACTACACGATGCACCTTCTTGATAGTGACCCGGAGTTCGGTGAAATAATTACAGTGAATAGGAGTTTCCAGTTCACAATGGCTGAAAATGCCACGACCAATCGATCATGTCACATAGAAACAGACTGGACTGTACCTGCATAAACAGGGTTGTCGAATGCCGACGTCGAGTAGGCACCGAGAATATGTTGATCCATGGACAGCGTTTCGTCTGTCAAAATCTGACAAAAAATAGTAAAAAATATTTATTTTCAAGCAAACAACGATAAAAAAATTCAATAAAACAAGAAAAAATACTGACGGAATTCCAGTCCGGCGATGCGATCCCTGAGGATTGAAAAATGCGATTGAACAGTGAGAGACCGAAATGACGCTCCAGCAGGTCGGACACAAACTGAAAATTGGTTACTTTTGTGTTTGGTCGGGTTCGATTTTGTTATTCGACGGATGGTGGAAACTAATTGTACAAACAATCAACCAGACACAAAGTGGAGATCGTAAAACATTTCCCCACATCATAGTTTGAGTCTTATCGGTTTTTGTGAATGTTTCACAGCACAAAGTGTCTCCATGACCAGCAAGTACTGAGATGATCAATTGCTTGCCAATCACGAAATATTCATTGCCGTTTCAATTCAGACCAAAGACTTTTTACGTTCACTTGCAACTTTTTGGGAAAACAAACTGAATGCATCGGAGTGGACATGCATTCCAGACATTTATTTACATTCGGTATTAAGATGACATTGCTTTCATCTCTTACATTTAAGATTACCGGGTTATACCGCTCTCATTGTTATCATGCCCATTGTCACCGCGGCCCGTCTCACCCCGGTCACATGACCAACTGTACTCGGAAATCGTTACGTATTTCGAAATGTACTGTTGCCATCAATTCAGAGAAAAGGTTATCAGTTCCCTGTGAAAAACTGTTTCGCTGGTTCGAAATCAGAAGTATCCGGCATCGCCAGTAAAACTTGAACGAAATATTCTCCATGTAAAGTGAAGTAACCAAGTCAGACGGGAACTAAGCATGAACGGCTCTGGAAATTACCCATCACAACCCCCCCCCCCCCCCGCCGTACCGTGCCCCCATGTCCGTCATAGAGACAATAGACAGCCGATTCAAGACCATCCGATACATAGTCCATTCTGTCCTCCATGCTTGGTCGGATGCCTTGCACGGCGTAATAGGCGAATCCACTGGTGCTCGCGTACCACGAACGGTTCGACACTGCAAGCAGTATTTATGTATGGTGGGTGAAACATCAACAGTTCTACCGAGGGTAAATTGGTTCCATCAGATTATGAACAGGTTCACAGTAATATGAAGCCCCAGCCACTCGTAGTTCAGTTGTTTACCAACTGCTCAACAAGTGAGAGCCAATCAGCGCGTGAGAAATTGTTCTCCATTCTGTCAAAGAATGAAGTGTGTACAGCCAGGCCTTCACTCTCCTCGTCTTTCAAAACTAGCCATACAACCAATCCAGACTTGAAATATTTCCGACACATTTCCCGACGCAAGAAATGTTCTACAATTGACACAAGTAACAAATGCTTCGAACTATTAGTACTAGTAGTGGTACCGGATGTCTAAAATGTCTATAAATAGCACTAATAAGTGAGCACAATCGTGACACGTTCCGGCAGGCATACAATTGCACCACCACCGTCCGTTCTGGACGCATTTTTTGTATCTCCAATCACATTATTACCAGGATAACGGTCCATCGGTTCGTATTTCACTGCGCGTTCAAATTCCGAACCGGTTTTCGCGGGATCGTAAGTATCTTAATGGTTGTTAGTCGATGGAGGGCATTATTGGAGAAGGGGCAAACTCAGGATTTCAGTACAACGTGTCCCAAGCTCACCATCTCTTAACGTTGAATTGAACGAGATCCGTTTAGCCGGAGTCACCTTCACACCCATTGTGGTCATGGCGCCACGGAAAAGTCTGAAAAATTATAAAAAAATATTAATTTTATGAAAGAATAAACAACAAAATGCACCAATTTACAGACAATCAAACCCACTCGTTAACTCCAGACGTTTTCTGCGTAGGTGGACCTGCAGACAAAAACATGACTAACACCAAACAGCACAACACGGGCAATATTTGCAGCAGGTGGCGCATCATGGCCATCGGTTATGGTGAAATGCTGCTTTCGTAAGGAATGGAGAAAAGCTTCGCAGTTGGAAACGCGTTGGTATAAAATGGTACATTTGCATTGGAAAACAGAGAGGCCGTGGTACATTTTGCAAGTCAAACTGCAACGGGGATACAAGCAAACGTTTTGGACTAGTACTCCCAAGAAAACGGATTTCAGAAGCTAAACAACTTTTTTTAGCTCGTAAATAAGCAGCAAAACGCGCAAAATGACCCGAAAGAACGTGAGAAAGATCAGCCAGCTGCGTACGTTGTCGTTGCTGCGACACATGTGTTAAAATAATTTTACATAAGTAACCGCATGTCGGCTGATGTTGCACACCAACGCGCAAACTATTGAAAAACCTTTCGAAGAACTTTACGAATATCAGCGTTATTTGAGAGAATAAGCCCGTCCAGTCGAATACGGCCTGCACATCCATATTTCACCACAACAATCAAGCTCTCATAAAGTCCGAATGAAACATCAGCCAGTCATGCTAACCTTCCCATCATGCCCGAGATCATGCTTACGGGCGCCGGCGGCGTAGTGGTTTTGCCTGATTCAGCAAGGGGAATGAGATCAGCAGCCGCATCCTTCAGTGCCTGACCGGGCGCAGACTGAGAGCTGTTGTTGCCCTGTCGAGAATGGAAATAGATCCAGCAGAGAATCCAGATAATCAGCAACGTCGCTGCACACTCGTAACGCAGTAGGTATTGGCGGGCGAATCTGAAAAAATAGAATAGCAATTGGTGCAGTCAAAATAGAAACTTAGCCAAAGCTTTCAAATACCCATAAACTCGGCGTTATTATCCGGCGGTCTAGCCTGAGACACATCTGATGACAAATATTTCTCGTCAAACTAGATAAACTGAGTCGAAAATGTTTCCACATTTACATAAAATTAGTGTCGTTTCAGATTCAAACCGCAACTAACGGCCGTTCAACCATCCCTACACAAATGTTTCTAACACTCCATAAAACCTGCACCATTATCGCTCATGGTAACTCAGTCCACATTGACGACAAAAACAACAAGAATAACACCACCACCCCCCCCCCCCCCACAACGGCCGACCTAAATCCACAAGCAGCGAACGGCCGCATGCCAATCATAACGGCCATGGATGCGACCGTGCGTCGCACCCTCCTGCCAGACAGATGCCTCGCCATCGACACCGACACCAGTTGCACCGTGTTGGACAACAGTTGGGTGCCGACGATGCCGATCTGGAATGCAGGGGGCTGGAGGATGGAGTGTTCTTGGGTCATGTGATCATCTGGCGTGTGCTCTGACACTGACGATCACCGGATGCACCACCAAGCACCGTTCGTATGTTAAACACAGCTATGGCTGATGATGTTGAGACCACATAAAAAAACGTTTTACGGCAGTGTGATATCAATATCTACCACGACCAGCAAAATTGAAGCTCCGGTTTCGGAGATCGGCGTGACAAACAACCGCGCAGTTCTGACCAAAAATGAACGTGTCTTTTCAAACAGTCTCTCATCATGCCAACAGGGACAAAAAAGAAAACCAGTGCACAAACAAAACGTACCGCCATCACTTCTTTTCGGGTTCTTGTTCAAAATCCAAAAATTTACTTTATGTAGGTTTTTTGAATCGCTTCGATCGTATTATTGGCAAGAAAAATTGCGGTTTGTACCTCAAGATTGTTAGAAGGGCTTGAGTTTACAACGGAAGCGGTGTAATCCAAATCCAGAACATAACGTGGAGGAAACCCAGTCACACGTGATTTGTAAAGCACTTGAAAAATTTTTACACTTCAACAAACAAAAGAGAGCGAAAAGCTCGGCAGATGGAGAGGCCGGTGGAAGGACAACTTGTTGCATCTTGTTGTACAGTACAAAAGGCAGCTCACTTTACAAAGACAGCTAACAGACTACATACCACCCCACCGCATCATTTAACAAAGTTTCGTTTGTAAAACAAGTAATGCGCTATGCACCGGACGAAACAAGACAGATGAAGTGCTAGGCCGAACTTGCGCAGACAACAATAATTTGCCCACCAAAATGCACGTGACTTTTCGGGCACACACAGTCAGTTTGGGTACAAAAAACTTCAAAAAAGCCCTCAGGTGAAATTACGAAATTCTGTTCACTTTTGGTGCGCTGATCCAACACACGCCCGTCTGGGGTCTAACGTGAAGCCACGTCATTCAGTAATGAACAGGAGAGCGCTGACGAAATCTTACAAAAACAGGTTCAAAATTTAGTGGGGTCCGAAACCCTATCCAGAAGCTGGCAAATGCCCTGGAGTCATTCCGCTGCACGAAAAGCGTTCCCGCCCGCTTTCCGTTTTGAAAGCATCTGGGCTGAAACTCAAAAAACCGAACCGCCTACAGATATCCGACAGGGCAGGATAATACAGTTGAAGCTGACTGATCATCACTGACTGACTACCAGGTTTTGGTTGTGCGAAAATGCAGCATTTTGTGTGT